>PVHP010046972.1:0-13091 GCA_004024765.1 Zapus hudsonius
ATCTACCAACAACAGGTGTTGGTGAGAATGCAGAGAAAAAGGAACCCTCATTCACTTCTTGGTGGGAGTGCAAACTTGTACAACACTATGGAAATCAGTGTGGAGGCTCCTGAAAAAGATGAAAATAGAGCTACCAACTAACCCAGCTATCTCTCTACTGGGCATCTACCCTAAAGACTTTTCCCTTCAATACAGAGACATTTGCTCAACCATGTTTATAGCTGCTCAATTCACAATAGCTCAGAACTGGAACCAACCAAGATGCCCATCGCTGGACAAATGGATATCAAAGTTGTGATACATATACCCAATGGAATTCTACTCAGTAGTAAGAAAAAATGACATAATAAAATTTGCAGGAATGAACATGGAACAGAACATATTCGGAGAACTCACACAAGAACGGAAAGATAAATACCACATATTCTCCTCATCTGTGGTTCCTAATCAGGCTCAGTTTGAATTGCAAGCAAACCTAACATGCAACTCGAGAGACAGATAATAGGGATGGAAGGGTTTGAGGGAGAGGGGACTGAAGGGCAGGGTGAGATATACACAAACGAAATCCAAAATTAGTTGGTACCATAGACTCCTTACTCTTGGACAGTAGGCAAAAAGATGTAAGCCTCCAAATTGAATACAGGTATTGTTTGGGGAAAAGGGCCCTGGATAAGGCGGGGTGAAGCCTAACCCTAATACAACTGGTGCTGGCTTGTAGCTCCCAGTACAGGAAATTGGTTACTACCATATTGAACTGTTGATCAGAGAAACCTACAAGGTTCTCAAAACAAGACTGCCTTCTGTCAAAGCACTTGAATACCCACCTGAAGTAAAATATAAGACCCAATAGCTGAAGACACCATAGGTTGCCAACTCACAACATTGAGAGAACCTAGAAGGAAGCCAGATGGTTAGCCCATATAGTGCTGGAAAGAGCTACAGGAGCTGCCAGGGGAAATAGGCCACCAATGTTTTGAGAAAGCAGGGGACACTGCTATACAACCACCACTAGCTTGACAAGATGTACACACCTGTGTAATAGTGGAACTCAACCTAGGTGGGTAATCAAGAGCTCTCCGATTGGCTAAGAAATCCACTCAGTGGCAAGGAACCCATAACTGAACTGGGGTCAAAGCCAAATTCCTATGGAGACCAAGAATTTGGACCCAGTGAGGAAGCTTCCACTAATAATGAACCATTATAATCTTGCCAAATTAACAATGCTTATCCCATTTAACCTATGCTGACTTCACTCTCCACTGGAGAATCTGTTTTTATCTTTCATAAGGTAGCAAGAACCGTGGGCAAATTAATTCTGCCATTCAGACCAGAAATGATAACTGACTCCCTGGCAGGAGATGAACCAGCCCTAACACATCAGCTAGGGCCCAGGTGAAACCACAGAGGAAGTGGAGAGATGAGCAAGAGTGCTGCTCCCACAGTGAGCCCGACAACCTGGGCCATGGTGAGGAAGACAGACACTGAGGATACTCAAAATGTCCCAAAGCAGAAATCCAGGAGCTGCTAAGAGCTCAACACCAAAATAGACTTAAAACTCACCCACCATGGCTCAGGGAACGTTGTGGAAGAGGAGGCAGAAAGAGTGTAAGAGCCATTGTCGGGGGGGGGGGGGGGAGGAACAACTTGAAACAGTGTCCCCCCCCCCAATGACTGACATAGCCCTCAATAGCAAGGAGCATATAAGCAGAGGGCCCTCAATAGAATGGAGGCAGGGAGGATAGAAATGATGGTACCAACACATGATTTATTTATACAAAGTCTCTACTTATTAAAAAAGCAAAAACTCAAAAATCACACAAATACCAATGGATGGGGAATAGATATAGGGAATAGACTTGTGTTATGCTCATTTCATACAGTAAATATGTACAGTAAAAGAAGACATACTACAGAGAGAACTGAGCCAAAAATCTCATAGATATGATGTTGAGAACAATAACAAGACACACACACACACACACAAAACTATATGAGTCAAGTAACAGAAAACTGAAAACAGGCAAACATAATTGATGGTAATAGAAATCAGAACAAAGCCAGGCATGGTGACACACGCCTTTAATCCCAGTGCTTTTGAGGCAGAGGTAGGAGGATCACTGTGAGTTTGAGGCCACTGTGAGACTACATAGTGAATTCCAGGTCAGCCTGGGCTAGAGCGAGACCCTACCTGTGGTAGCTTAAATAGATTGACCCCCAATAGATTCATAAATTTATTAGATTGTAAATTGTCTCCAGCCTTCTGGCTAGAGGAGGTGTCACTTTGGCCTGGCCTCCTGGGGTCTGGTCCTCAGGTATTCTAAATTGGATACAAAATTCTAGGGATACATATGCAAAAGAGCAGCAGGAACTCAAGTCTGGCAATCCTGTTGTTTTGTGAGTTACAGTGTGGAGAGTGTACTTGCTGGCTTTGGAGGTGCTGGGCCTCGGTCTCTCTGCTTGAATCTGTGAAAGAGGGCCAGTCCTTTCCTTCGTTTTTGGAACTTCCCCTGGATCTGTTAGTTTAATAAATGCTTTCCTCCCCCAAATTGTGCCTGGTTTGGAGATTCATCCCAGCAGCGTGTGGCTGACTATGACACTACCTCAAAAAAAAAAAAAAAAATCAGAACAGTTTTGTGTATCTTAAATTAGTTGCATTTCACCATGTCAATTATAAGTGTAAAACAAAAGCTGTGGAGGGGATGGACTCAAATTACAGGGACATAAATACACACACACACACACACACACACACACACACACACTCACAATTACATCCCTTAGTCTTTTGAGTATACTGGGATATATTGGACTTAACATGAGACTGGAAGGGTCTGAGTGGAAGGAGTTATGTCCCAAATGAGTCTACTCTAGGCAGTTAGTGAGCTGCCTTCAGCTACGGACACAATCTTTAATGAAGTTTCAAGGATGGAGCCAGTCAAACAAATAAACAGAACTAGATTCTCTTCTGCCTTCTGATGTGACAGGGATACAGGAGCAGCCTTGATGGAATCATAGGTCTGCTGCCCAGGTCATAGGGTGTGGGGGGAAAACAGCGTGCCTTAAAGGGGAAAACAGAATGTATCTGGCATAGTCTTTTGTTTTTCCATGCTGGAGATCAGACCCATAGCTTTGCTTGGCAACATGACACTCAGACATACCCAACCCTGTGCTTTCTTTTTTACACAATTCCTTGGGGCACCATTTGTTTGTAATAGCAGTCGCTTGGCCATGAGATGCTACAACTAAGAGTCCCCTAAGTTAATTGAGGATGTATGAAAGGACAGGATTATAATGATTGACTCTAAGCTGCCTAATAAAGAAAACAAGGCAATGAAAGACAGTGCAACTGTGCTGGTGTCGGTAAGCACACAGGGCCTGGAACGGTCAAAGGAGCTGGAGTTGGGGTATTGTAAAGGATTTTTCTATTAATGACTAGTGATGTGTCAAAGGCACATCTGTGGGAATAAGCAGCTCAGGGACATGGAATACAAAATGATTGAAAGAAAGGAGTTCTAGGACTGATCATCTAGGATAACGGAAGGACAATCTACATGGATCTCACCATCACCAAGAATTATGGTGGAGCCTGGAGAGATAGCTCCCCCAGTGCCATAAAAGAAAAAAGAATAGAATTATGGCAGGATGGAGTGAATGATGGAGTGCTTGATACTGAAATCTGCAAAGGAACGAGGGGCAGAGGAGAGAACCCACAGGGGACATACTCTGTTTACCTCAGCCATCCTTTATTCCTCTCAGGCTAAGGGTCTCTCTGTTCTGTCACCCATCTATTGCTTAAGTACTGTTGTAGTCAGTTTCACATTGCTGGATGAACATCCAAACCAGACACATTTTATAGGACGAAGGGCTTATTTCAGTTTACAGATCCAAGGGGAAGTTCCATCCATAGTGGAAGAGGCTGCTTCCATACATCCAAGCAAAGGGGAAACAACCAAAAATCCCACAGAAACCAAAAGCAGATCAGAGATTCATTGTCCACATTTCCCAACAGCAGTTTTGGTGTCCTCAAGGGGTGGGGGGAAATGTGGGAGTTTAGGAGAGAGACCCCACACAATGTTGCCAGGCTCCTCCTTAACCCTTCCCCAGCTGGAGCTTTGCCTGCCTCCTGAAGGATGAAAGTGGGTATTCTTGTTTGATTTTTTCTTAGAAACATGTATGTACTTTTATCTGATTTAAAAAAAATTCTGTGCCCCAATACCCTAACAGCAGTTAGGGTTAGTTCTTCAGAGAGGGGGGGGGGATTGTGATAGTTAAATCGTACTTTCAGGCAAGTTCTACAGATTCCATGCCTGACTCCCTCCCCTTGAGTGGGAGGTGTCTCTAACTAGAGTTCAAACCTAAATTCTGAAACTGATTGGTCAAAGATAGACCAACCAACTCTCTCTCTGTTCACCTGGGACAGGGAAGAGTCACTGAAACAGGAGGTTCAGTCCTCTTCCTCACTTGGCTGGACAGTAGAAGGACCTCTGAATTTCCAGGACTTAGGTAAAGAACCCCTTCACCACAGCCATGGCCATGAGATTCTCCACTCAATCTTACCACAGCCCGATCTTGGCTCACCACATTGCCATGGCTGTGGTGAGGGCCTGGGGTTCTTTCCCACATGAACCTTTTTCCTTATGATGGGAGCCCTCTGATATCTTTCCTTCTTCTGCTTGTTTGGCTGAGCAGCACAGATTTTGGCTAAAACCTCTCCCATGTGATCTCTCCACACTAGTGGCTGGAGATCTCTATTACATCTTGTCACAGTCAGCCACACGCCGCTGGGATGAATCTTCAAACCAGGCACAATTTGGGGGTGAAATTATTTATTGAAACTATAGATTGAGGGGAAGTTCCGTAACAGCGAAAGAGGCTGGCCCTCTTTCACAGGTCCCAGCAGAGAGAAAAACCCATCACCAACACCATACACAAAGAACAGCAAATAGGCAGGAGGGCCAAGGAGAGAATCTCTTCCTCTTTATATAGCCTTAGGGTGTGATCTTACAACCCTTCCCCAGACCTAATGGCTTCCTGAGTCTCTGGAATTTCCTTCCTGCATTGCCCACACAGGAAAGGATGTTTACTTCCAGCTTCTTTGAGCTTCTTTACATCCTTCCCCTGGCTGAGAGGCTGCCTTCCTGTAAACATTCTCAGAGACCCACCCAAGATAATTAAAAAGATCAAGTTGACAATAAAACCTAACCATCACATATCTCATTTCCTTTAATGAAGGTGTGGGGTACTTTCCCCTATCCTATTGTTGAATCCTCTGAACTTACTCTGATATAAATAAATGTGTGTGAAATACTCTTAAAAAAAACCCCACAAAAACAACAAAAGCAGAAACAGAAACTAGCAGGACTCAGAGGTCACACTGCTCTCACAAAACTTTGGGCTAGAATTCAAATCTGCCCCCAATGGCACCGTAAAGCTGGATTCCAGAATCTGTCCCCAATGACACCTCCTCCAGTCAGTTGGCTGGAGAGTTAAGTTATAAACTTAGTAAAGCACTTGAGTCTATGGGCAGAGCATACAGTCAAGCTACCACAGCTACCAATAGAATTATTACAAAACAGACAAACAAGCAAAAACCTCTTGATTTAGCACATTCGTTTTCTAATTAGTTTCATAAAAGCTACTCACACCAGTCTCTTTTCTTAGATCTGTTCACATCTCACAAGCCCACTTATCTTCTTCTAATCTACCACTTAAAATTTTCCAGATTTTAATCTCTTTAAAGCTTGGTAGGACCAAATCTTTAAGGCCTGAAAGAACCCAGATGACTTGGTTTCATTCTAAGTGTCATCGCTGGGCTCTAAGGCCAGAGGCTTCTACTTCAGGGTTTTTAGGCTGTTACTTGTCTTGCCAGGTGCTGTCCTCTGTCTCTGAGTTCCTTCAGCTTATCTCATAGCCATCATTTAAACCTTAGTTCAAATATCACCGGCCCAAAGAAACCATGCTCATTTTCCCAAACTGGGTCTATGCAAGAGCCTGTGTACTTGGAAAACATTCAAGTTTCTACCTCAAAGAACTGCTTCTGATGGGATGTACTTAACTTGTTCTGGTCTAGAGTTAGGTACAATGAATTTGTAAGACAGAAGGAGCAACACACATGAATAAAACACCTACCTTAAATAAGATACAAAGATGTTGTCATGCCTTGGTTTCGGGACAGTGGTCTAGCAGAGGTGACTTGAATGGTATAGCTTGGATTTGGAAGTTCCATTAGACTCAGAATTTGTAGCCCAGGGCTTCCAGTTCTGCTGTGGAGGCTGAGGACTGACTTTTGAGCTACATGCATGTTATCGTTCAGTGGAAACAGGCTTCACTGTACATATACCAACAGGACACCGCAGTGTAGCAAGAGACCAAGTAGCAGGTTGGCCCTCAAGAGTGTTGCCATGCACACAATTCTCTCATCTCAAATTCTTCTCAAAAATCACTCCAAGCAGGCTGGGCTGTCGCTCAATGGCCTCAGCGCTGAGAAAATATCATCTAGGAAATTTTGACAATACTGGTGAGTTTTATACAGCTGTATAAATTCACTTTCAAATTACTAAATTGTACATGCATGTAAAACATGACGGCGGCACGTTGAGAGGACAAAGGACCTCCTGATGCCAAATCTGGGAAAGGCAGCGCAGCAAATTGATGATAGCATAGAAGATACAGGATTTCATACAGACACAAACAGATAATTCAATAAATAAATGAGGGAGAAAGACTCCTTCTTCCTTAGAGCAGGATCCCAAAGAGTAAGTTTGAAGGGAATAGCAGAAGTACCATCACCGTTTGCTGAATGCCACAGTAATAAACTGTTTTAGGGAAGACTTGCTGAATACTAAAACTACTGTGCAAGAATATATTAGAAAAAAGGCACTTGTATAATCTCGGGAGAAAGTAGTACGTGGAGAAACTTGATGACCCTGACTTGGTAAGCGATCCAAGTTACTTCATCCCATGGGTTCTGACGCCATGCACCAAGAAAGCTATGGCATCATTTCCGTGATGCTCTTTCCAAGAACACACAAATTTCATCTCACCATGAGGGAACACTGGACAAACACGAACTAAAGAATAGTCTACACCACTGCTGGCTGTGCCCTTCAATATTGCCAGTTTAAAAGACAAAAGCTTGACTGAAAAACTGAGGAGCCATGATAGCTAAATGCAGTGTAGTTTCCTGGATGAAAGTCTACAGTGAAAACGGGGAAAGGACCCAGGAGAGCCAGCTGGATTGTGTGCTACTGGAACAATGAACTGAGTTGTTAATTGAACAGACCATGATCAAGTGAGTCATCTGAGCGTAGCTGTTGATCACAGAATTTTAATACTCTAAGTACTTTGTAATTACTTGCTATAGCGTTTATCAAATTATAAAAAAGTCCATCTTTCCAGACATCTCTCTCATTTAGTACCCTATGCAAGTGCTCAGTACCTTACACACAGTAGCATTCAGTAAGTGGGGAAATGTGACCTTAATTTTCTGCTGGTCATCTTGTTCTGCCTGGCTGCTCTGTCCCCAGATGACTGAAGGCTGCACCTCTCTTCCATCCCTCTTCTTCAGACTCCACACAGCTCCATCTTTTAGTCGTAGTGTCTGGCTCTTTAAAGGCCAAACACATTCAAAGTCTGACTCCCTCAACTACCAGCTTAAACTCTAGACTGATTTTTCCTCTTTCCAAGCTTGGTCTCCTCCATGACACACGTACCACAAATGCCTGTTAGGGGGACAAATTGTTTCATCCATGCAGAAATCAAGTGGCAGACCCCTTACCTCTGACAGCACTGAGCTCTGGAGGCTCACAAGCCTTCCAAATCCACAGGTTTTATAACTCTGGCCTTAGGATCTAGAGGCTTTCGGCTTCAGGATTTTACAGCTGGATGTTTAAGGAAGAGGAGCTCTGGGTATAGAGCACTGTGACTCCACACTGAGTACCAGGACCCTTGACTTTCCATCTCTTTACAGTGATTCAGCTTAGGGGTGGTAGGGCTCCATGCAAATAAAAGGGAGCCTGTAAGGGAGAATCTGTTTTCCCTCCATCATCTCTTTCTGCAGCCTCCACTTGGCTAGAGGCCAGAAATGTCAGAAGGGTCTGGTCTTTCCTCACCTCTTCTTCTCTAAAGGAGTTCTTTCTTAGAAGAGAAAATTAAGAGATGAGCTCACCCCCTTTCCTGTAAACCTGGTGGTATCTAGACTAGTTCAGTCCCTCTTTCCACCTAGTAAACTCCCATAAAAGACCCCAATCTGAGTGGACTTTCTCATTTCTCAAAACCCTTCCTGCCTCCTCTTGGGCAGGAGCTCTGTACTTGTCCATTCACCTTTAAAAAATATTTTATTTATTTATTTGTAAGGAGAGAGAGAGAGAGAGAGAGAGAGAGAGAGAGAGAGAGAGAGAGAGAGAGAGAGAGAGAGAGAGAGAGAGAGAGAGAGAGCATGCCAGGGCCCCTAGCCACTGCAAATGAATTTCAGATGTGTGTGCCATTTTGTGTATCTGGCTTTCTATGGGTACTGGGGAATTGAACCTGGGTCATCAGGCTTTGCAGGCAAGGGCTTTGACCGCTGAGCCATTTCTCCAGCCCTGTTCCCTTCTCTTAAGCTCTGTGTGCTCTATATAAGATCTTTCTGAATTTGACGTTAAAAGAACTCAGAGGCCACTGATTCTAAAGCTTTGTGTGACTGTGTCTGGCAGCCTAGTTCCTGATTTACTTCTCAATGAAGACTAAGAACGGCTCCATTGCTCTCAAAGAAACTCCCAAATTCCCAGATCAACAGAACAGTACTCCTGAACTCTTCCAGTCACCAGAGCGTGTGCTCTTGGGATTCCCCCCCCCCCCGCCCCCCAACCCTTGGATCTTGCACAGCCTCAGCATCTTTGCATAATCTGCTCAGCGATCCTCCCTGGAAGCCTGTAGCCATCTCCTGGCTGCCCTCCTCAGGGCTGGAAGCTGCAGGGCTTTGTTTGCTTTGTGTGCCAATGGGCAGGCCTGTTCTATCTGTGATCAAAGCACACAGAAGCATATGACCATTCGGACCCAGAGAATCAGCATCCCTGCTGGGAGGATGAGAAGAACACAGCATTCTGCTTACATAGCTGGAAGAGGAGTGAGCAAGCTTGCACACTCATTGCAGTGTCACCAATTACAGCCCAACTTCCTGTTCCACCAATATCAACCTTCCATAAGGACCAATCCCAAGCCTTTTGTCTGTCGATCATGGGCACTTTGCTGTCCCCAGGGTTTGTGTTCCTCCTTTTTCTGGCCTGATTGGGAAGTGTAATTATGCTGTCTCCAGTAACCAGGGGCAGGTTGCTTTGGAGCAGCGGCAGGAAAGGCTGCCTGGAGGTTTCAGGGCTTGGTGCGGGCTGAGGCACCAAGAGGAGGACAAGCTTCCTGACACAGAAGTTTGTGGCCTCATTGGCCTCTGAAATTGGAGTGGAGTTTCCTTCAGGCACCCATGAAGTGTTCAAAGCTGTCTGGATGCCATACTGACAGTCCTCCAGTGGCCCAAAAAGGGGCTTCTCAGGCGACACTGCCCTGCTCAGAGCAGCCAAGCACAAGGGAAGGGGTCTGACAGTTACCTGTCAAAGGAGAAATAACAACCTGGCTCCCATCCTTTTGGCTTGTTTAAAGAAAAGCAAACATTGAAACGTGCTTACAATAAAACCTATCATTAGCTGTCACCTTCGTAATAGAAATTAATAGTACTTAACTCCTAGCCAAGTATCCTTAGGGAGAGTCATGTCTCTGTCTCACAGACGGATCATTGGATTTTATTTTATTTTATTATTATTTTTATATCTTTATTAGGAATATATATGTATGAACAATTCTTGTGAAGTTGTCCCCATTTCCCTTCTCCCTGTCCCCTACCCACTGGGATCCTTCCTTGGTGTGCATACCGGATCTGTCCATAGAATAGGGGGAATGAACTGCACCAGAGATAGACAGTTTTTCTTTTTCTCTTCCCCCTTTGTGTATTGTTGCTGAGGGGGCCATGTCTCTGGATACTCTCCCCCACCATGGCTCTTACATCTTTGGATTTTAGAGCTGCTGTTTTCAACCTGTCTTTAAAATCATTTTGTCATTGTGATTATTAGTGGGTAAAGTATTTGCATGTTTCTGTAAGTCCTTTCTCTTTAAAGTAAGTCACTAGAACCCCAAGGTCTACAGAAAGAATCCAGGTAAAAATAGACTTGCTTTCATCTGGTTGGTGGGTGGGGTAGAGGCCATCCAATTGCTGCCCAGGCCCTGGTCCTCCCACAACTGCAACCCGCCCTGCCCTGGAAGCTTGGTAGCCCTGCTGGCTCACTTCTCACAAGGAGTTTGACCACACTAGGTGACCACACTTCCTGTGACCCACAGAGGCTCTGGTCTCACTGAACTGTGGCATTTATCTTTGTTGTCTTGTGTTTTGCATTTCCTCATACCTGGACTAGAGGAACGGGAGATAACATTTTAGACCCAACACCTGTATAAACTTTGATCCTAATGGTTTACATGGCAAACATTTCCTGGTGATAGAGCCACTGAGAAGAACATTCACACACTTCCTGGGTGCGGTGGTGGTGCAGAGAGAGAGAGAGAGAGAGAGAGAGAGAGAGAGAGAGAGAGAGAGAGAGAGAGAGAGAGAGAATATGGGTGTGTGGGTGTGCCAGGGCCTCTCCAGATGCACAGACTTACATGGAGTAGCCCACATAGGACTCTAATTCTTCCCATGGATGCTTCAGTAAGATCTTCCAGCAAGGTGATGGTTTGCTGTTTTCCAGGTTTAAACAGGAAATCCCACGCAAAGTGTGGGCATGCGCTAAAGTAAGACTTTTCCTGACAAATCCAAGGCCATGGCGCACAAACATGTAGTCTAGTTGGGGTTGGGGTACTGAGGAAGCCTGAGGATGACTCTGGTAGGAAGTTGTAGTGGTTTGGCTGGCCCTTGGTGGGAGCGGCCTGCCCTCTGCTGGCTCTGGCTAGAAACTCGAATCTGTATCACCTAGGAAAGAATGAATCAAGGTTAGATGTGTTTAGTTTTATCTCCACATAAATATGTGCTTGTATGCTGAGTTTCACTTAATCAGGGGATGTATTCCTTACATGATGTTTTGATTCTGAGATTTCCAGCTATCCATGCCAAAGCAGTCTCTGGGTATGAAATGCATTCCTCTTGCTTGATAAAATATTGATACTATTTGGGCTGGAGAGATGACTGGACTATTGGGGCACTTGTCTACAAAGCCCAGTGGTCTGAGTCTGATTTTCCAGTGCCCACATAAAGTCAGGTGCACACGGTGGCACATGCATTTGGAGTTTTTTTTTTTTTTGCAGTAGCTAGAGGCCCTGTTGCACCCATTCTCTGTCTCTTTCTTTCTCTCAAATAAATGAATGAATAAATCAATAAATATTTGTGTATTTAAAATATTTTTAATATTTTAAATAAATGTATACAATCAAGGATGAATCTAATAATTTAAAAGTCTTCAGAAAGTGTCATGATGTGATAGAAAAACTTTCAGAGACTCTTTAAACTGCTGGGGTTGGTATGTTAATTCTCCAAAACAAAGCAGCTTTCTGAGCCTCAGTAGTCTCTGGGAGAAGAGGAGGGGCCTGCCTTAAATCACTGCAGTGAGATCAAATGAACTACCTCAGCATTTCCTGTGCTCATCACAAGTGTGGAGTTTTAAGGATGTGTGTGGCATACAGGTTCACACCAGGGAACTAAGTGCACCGTGTTAGGAAAGTTGTTGAATTATTGATATCCTGAAATTTAGTTTTGGTAAAACTGAAAGACCAGATTCAATCCAGAGAATAAAATAAATCCTCCCCCTCAATTTTTTTTTTAGTGAAGAAAAACACTAATTTTTTTTGTCCTTTAAAAAATATTAGTCCCCTTGTAGTAAGAGTTTACATACAGTTCACCTGACACCTTAATGAGAACACAGAGCACAAGAGGGAGAGGACACAGCACCATAGTTTCAAACATACAAACAGTACAAACTAGAGTAAGACCACGTTTCCCAACACACCAAGGGACAAGTCCCAACACACCCCCTCAATTTTTGACAGTAACTAGATATATTGTATGAGCAAGTCTTGTGATGGTACCCCCATTTCCCTCCTCCCTGTCTCCAACCCACTGGGGGCTCTCCTCAGTGGGCTTGCTGGTCTAGTCCATGCGATAGGCGATTATGGATTGTAGGAGAGGTAGCCACTTTTTTTTCTTTGTGTGTTATTGCTAAAATAAATCTTTCTAAACATGTATAAAGAAAGGAGGATGCCCTAAGAAGAATTTTATTTTTGTAAAATACTATGGAGACAGGACAATCTTGTTTCTAAGTAGTATTTCTCTTCAAATGCCTGTCATTATGATGTGTTCTAGTTAATATAGATGTCTATAGTTCTCACTTTTATTAAAAAATGGCAAGCAATAATTTTGAGAATAATCTTTTACAGAAACCAATTCCTTCCATTCTTTTCCTTCTTTCCTCTTTTATTCTGGGTCCTTCTTGGTCCTTTCCTTCTGTTTGACAACAGGAAGAAGTTGTTTCAGCTGCTCTTCCATCACTGCGGGTGTTCAGGGTCTTATCTTCTGATTGCAGGTGCACGCCCTCTCCTCACTGCAGTTACCATAATGGGGGACATAGCACAGTGCCTGATTCTTAGATGTGGTCCAACTCAGGGTGAGGAGCTGAATGACGGCCATGCTGAATGGAGTCCCTCTTTGATAACACAGTAGATCCGTTTTTAACTTCACTTGTTCAATTGATTTTATTGTCTTCATTGGTAGCTCTGCTCAATAAAAGGTTTTTAAAAAATCCCATTTGGTCATCCAGCTAAGAGTAAATGCAATCGTAATTGACTACCTTCCTGACTCAGCAAGCGATATATTGACGCACTCTAGAAAGTTCACATTCAACAAGGTTTTAATAGTAGTTGCAGAAGACACAAAGGAATGTAAGGTAAGGTCTTTATGAATGAAGTAGTCTTCAATTAGATATCTAATAAATAAATAAACAAAAAGTTGATAAGGGAATTTGGAAAGAAATAACCAGAAGATGACATCAAGTCATCTGGTCTTTTTTTTTTTTTTTTTTTTT
>PVHP010046973.1:0-13078 GCA_004024765.1 Zapus hudsonius
TTAGAAAAGGTCCCATGTGCTGCTGAGAAGAATGTATAATCTGTGTCTTTGGGGTGGAATGTTCTGTAAATATCTGTTATTCCCAGTTGATCAAAAGTATTATTAAGCTCTGTTATGTCCCTACTGATCTTCTGTTTGGTTGATCTGTCTAGAGCTGATAAAGGTGTGTAGAAGTCTCCTACTATGATGGAATTGGAGTCTGTTTCTGCTTTATTTTTGAGTAGGGTTTCCTTTATGAACTGTGTTGCACCCAAATTTGGTGCATATATGTTGATGATGGTGACATCTTCCTGTTGGATCCTTCCTTTGATAAGTAAGAATTTACCATCATTATCCTTTTTAATTGATTTTGGTGTAAAGTCTATTTTGTCAGAGATTAGTGTAGCCACACCTGCTTTCTTTTTACTTCCACCTGCCTGATAAGCTGTTTTCCATCCATTAACTCTAAGAAGGTTGCTGTCTTTGGACGTAAAGTGCGTTTCCTGAAGACAGCAGATGGAAGGGCCCATTTTTCTGATCCACCTTGCAAATCTGTGTCTTTTTATAGGGGAGTTAAGTCCATTTATATTCAGTGATATAACTGTGAGGTTTGCTTTGAGCCCTGCCATGATGAAGGGATAATGAGGGTTTCATCTATGTTGTTGTTATTAGCCCACTGACTGTGATTGTCGTGTCTAAACTCTGGTATTCTTCTGAGGAAGATTTCTTGTTTCTTCTGTATGGGTTATCTCTTGCAGGAGCTTCTGAAATTGTTGCTTTGTTTTGAAATAGTCATAGAGATGTTTTACTTCATGAAACATTTTCACTTCTCCATCTATCAGGAGGGATAACTTTGCTGCATACCGTAGTCTAGGTTGAAAGCCATACTTCTTTAGGGCCTGAAAAGCATTACTCCAAGCCCTTCTGGCCCTGCATCTTGATTAAAATGTGTCTTGGAGAATTTCTCTTCATGTCAAGTCTGTTTGGGGTCCTCTGGGCCCCTTGAAATTTGAGTGGACTTTCTCTTGTTAGATAGGGAAAGTTTTCTTGAATAATTCTGTTGAAGATATTTCCTATGCCCTTAGCCTGGTCTTCTTCTCCCTCTGGGATCCCAATGATTCTAATATTGTTCCTCTTTATTGTATCCCATAGATCCCTCAAATTGTGCTCACTTGATTTCTTGAATTTATTGAAACCTATGACATCCTTATTAATTCCTTCAGATTTGTCTTCTACTTCTGAAAGTCTGTCCTCCAGATTATCAACCCTGGGAGTGAATGATTCAAGTGAGGTTTTTAGTATTTCTTCTTGATTTTTGATTTCTGCTATGATTTTATTAATAGCCTCTAATTCTTTGGTGAGATCCTATTTCCAATCTATTTTTGTTTTTGCTTGGGTTTCCTGAAAATCCTTTTTAAGTTTTCTTAAGTCCTCATCTAATTTAATTAATTGATTGTCCAGCTCTTCTCTGAGTTGATTAATCTTTAATTCACTTAATATATTTCTGAATTCGTTCATATTTCTCTCCATCGCATTCAGTTTGGAGTCTATGCTTGAGTACGAATGCTTCAACTCATTCATGTCTTTTCTCATAAGTTCAATATCAGCCCTAAACTGCATCATATTTGCATTGCTGTTGTGGTCAGGAGTCATATTGTTCTCTCTCTGCAATTGTGTATGAGATCCTTCCACTTCCTTGTCTATTTCATGTTCCATAATGGGACTAGGTGCCCTGGGTTGGGAAGATACGTTTTTCCGTTGGTTTCTGCCCATGCCCAGCTAGTGAAGAGGGACTCCGGTGCTCTGAAGAGTCCTATTCAGCCCACTTTACTTCCTGGCAATAGCGCGTGATCCCTGGTACTCACAGAGAGCGCCTGTGCCCTCCTGGGATGTACCCGTCTGATGAACCAGCCTCTGCCAGGGCCCCCAGGTATATGCTTACTGTCTGGCCCCAGAACCAAGCTAGGTCTTGTGCCTGCCTGTGTATATGAGGGGGGTCGTGGAGAGGATTAAGTCTGAGGACTGGTTGTTCCTTCGGTGGAAGCCACTCAATTGGCACCAGAGAACGGAACCCATCTGAGGGGACGAAGGCTGGAGCCTGAGGGTCCAGCTGCGTGCTCCCCTGCAGAGCCGAGGGCAGTAATGGAACCCCGCTGAGGTCCCAAAGCTGAGGAGAGGCTGGGCAGCCCAGGGACAGACCCAGCCGCTAACCTGGGCTGGGTCCCAGTTAGGCAAAGAAACCTCCGCGGAGAGACACCTCCTCCCCTCTTAGCTGGTGGAGATTACCACGTCTGAAGACCGGGAGCTCCCACAGGGAAGCCACTCAATTGGCGCCTAGGGCCAGGAACCTGTCGTGAGGGGACTAAGGCGGGAGCCTGAGGGTCCAGCTGCGTGCTCTCCTGCAGAGCCGAGGGCAGTAGGGGAACCCCGCTGAGGTCCCAAAGCTGAGGAGAGGCTGGGCGGCCCAGGGACAGACCCAGCCGCTAACCTGGGCTGGGTCCCAGTTAGGCAAAGAAACCTCAGCAGAGAGACACCTCTTCCCCTCTCAGCTGTTGGAGATGACCACATCTGGGGACCAGGAGCTCCCACAGGGAAGCCACTGGATTGGCGCCTAGGGCCGGGTACCGCTGAGGTGAGGGGAAGAAGGCAGGAGCCTGTGGGCCCAGCTGCGCGCTCTCCTGCAGAGGCAAGGGCAGTAGGGGAACCGCCCTGAGGTCCCAAAGCTGAGGAGAGGCTGGATGGCCCAGGGACAGGCTCAGCTGCCAAGCTGGGCTGGGTCGCAGTTAGGCAAAGAAACTTCCATGGAGAGACACCTCCTCCCCTCTCAGCTGGTGGAGATGAGCACGTCTGGGGACCGGGAGCACCCACAGGGAAGCCTCTGGATTGGCGCCTAGGGCCGGGGACTGCCGCCGCTGCCACTGCCGCGGTGATGGGAAAAAGGCAGGAGCCTGTGGTCCCAAAGCTGAGGAGAGGATGGACGGCCCAGGGACAGGCCCAGCCACCAACCTGGGCTGGGTCCCAGTTAGGCAAAGAAACCTCCGCCAAGAGATGACTCCTTCTCTCTCAAGCTTCCCAGGTATCTGCCTCAAGATTGGCCCTGGGACCTAGCTAGCTTAGCCTGCCTAAGGCTGGCATCTGCTTGTGTATGCGGGGGGTGGGGGGTCGTGGATACAAGCACGACTGAGGATCAGGTGCTCCCACGAGGGTAAGCGGCTCAATTAGCGGCACTCGGAAACCACAGTGAGGGGATAATGGCGGGAGCTAGTGGGGGGGGGCTTGGTCCTCTGCTCTGCTGGGGATCAGAGAGCTGCTGGAGAACCCCTTCTGCTCTGGCCGAGGGGCTGGGGAGGGAGGGAGGGCCCAAAATCAGGTCCAGCTGGTGACCAAAGTTTGGATCCCAGCTGAAGAGATCAAACCTTTCCGAAGAGAGTCCTGGCGACGCTGTTACTCGTCCGCCATCTTGCTCCGCCCGCCCAATCATCGCCTTTAAATTTTTTTAAAAAACATATTTCTGTCAATAATTAGATACATTGTATGAAGCAAATCTTGTGATGGTACCCCTATTTCCCTCCTTCCTGTCCCCAACCCACTGGGCCCTCCTTGGTAGGCATAATGGATGAGTCCATGGGTAGGGGGGTTATGAATTTGTGCATCTGGTTTATATGGTACTGGGGAATTGAATTCAGGCCAGCAGGTTTTATAAGCAAGTAGCTTTAACTACTGAGCCATCTCCCAGCCATAAATTAAATTTTTATTTATATTTATTAAGTACAAACTTTGTATAAACAAATCATGTGTTGGTACCACCATTTCCCTTCTCTATGCCCCTGTTGCATTGGGGACCCTTCTCAGTGGGGTTGCTGATATGCTCCATGGGATTGAGGACTATGTGTAGTACAAATGAGCAGCAATTAATCATTGGTGTGTGTGTGTGGGGGGTAAATTACATTTTAAAAGTAACTTTTATCCTTAGCAAAAGGCTCCTAGTAAATGATAATGATTTTCATTCTACCAAGTCTACTATATGGCCAACAAAGACCACCAGGAAAGGCTATGACAGCAACATTAAAGAGAGTTACCTAGTACCAAACTCTTATCATCTCACATTTGTGAAGATCCCACAGGATTGCATGATAATCACAGTGTCTGACTAAGAAGTCAAGCTGGAACTCAGCTGAAGTCTTCTCCCTGTTAGAGTGCTAGAGAAAGCGATGTAATCTTCTGGGAGAGAAAATTCATCGATGGTCTTAACCAGCAGTAGACCCTACAAGCTACCCAACTGGCCAGGTAGGCAAGATGTGCCCACTAGTGCAATAGTGGCATGTCAACTGCTCTCTGGTTGAATTTGAGCTCTGCTTTATATGAAAGAATTAATGCCTTGTGCTATAAACCCAGTCAAAAACCAATGGGTGGGGAGTTCCTAGGTCCTAGGAGGAAAGCTCCTTAGGACTGGCTAAATGCTGTTTGCCCTCTAATCAAATTGCCCTGTAAATATTTCTGCCTATGTCCATAGATGAGCGCTGTCTCCATCTTGGTCAGAGAAGCTTCTTTTTGCAGACAGTGACTACTGGTGAGGCTCAAATCTTGTCAAAGTGCTGAGTAGACGTGATAGTTCAGGGCTCAGCACTAAATGAGCTATCTCTATCACATCCTATGAGGTGCAGGGAACATTGTGGAAGGAAACATGGAAATAATGTGAGAGCCAAGGATGAGGAGTGCTTTGAAATATTGTGACCTGGACATGAAGTGTCCATTACATTTAATCTCACAGCAGTTGTCATTGCTGCACAAGACCTGCATATTCATGGGTGACAGAGGATGAACCAAAGAAGGTATCAAAATAGAAGTGGGACCAAGTTGGAAGAAGGCATTTAGTAAGAAGAGGATGAGGAAAGGGTCACACAAGAAAGTAATAGGAGGGAGTTATTATCAAAATATACCCAAATATACCCATATAAAAATTTTCAATAAAAGCTAAAAAAATCAGAATCACAGTGTCTGCGTAGCAACAACAAAACTTAGAAAACAAAGATAATTTCTGATTTTTCTGATGAATTTTTTCTTGCATTGTAATATAGAGAATAATCTAGACTCAGGGCTAATGTTGGTTTTTAACTTGACAGTATTTAGAATCACCATGAAAAAAATATTTGCATATGTCTGTAAGGGATATTTTACATTAGGGTATTTGAGAAAAATCCACCCTAAATGTGAGCAGTACCATTCTGTGGTTGTCATGTGGTGGTTTGAATGCTCCACATAGCCTTCTGTGTCTGTGATCAAGCCTCATACTCAACCCCCAGCTTGTAGAGGCTTTGGGGGATACAACCCAGCTTCCACTTGCCAGGGAAGGCTCACTATTTCTGCTACCTTCCAGCTGGTGTGACAAGACGTGAATAACCATTCTCTGCTCTGCCATGTTTTCCATGCCACAATGAAACTTACCCAAAAGATTATAAGCTGGAACACACTCTTTTCCTTCCATAAGCTGTGTGAAGGTAACTACAATATCATTCTAGACAGCATTAAAGAGAGAGGAAATGAGAGAAGGAGAGAAAGAGAAAGAGCAATAGCTAAGTATGACCATTTATCACTCTCTGCTGCCAGACTGTGGGTAAATCTTGACTAGCCTCTCCAAGCTTTTGCATTCATACCTTCCCCACCATAGTGGATTATATCTCCTCCAACTGTGAGCTGCAATTAACTCTCCCTTTTAAAGTTGCTTTTGACAGATATTTGTCACAGCAATGATAATGACTAATGCACTTAATGATGTCTAGAAGCTTATAAGTAGCATGGGCCTGAGCATAATGAGTTTCTGGAAAACATAATAGGCAGAATTGACCAACAAAATTATAAGAAATCATAAGCTGGAAGAGGATGGCTATAGAAAATAAGAGACCTATTGGACCTCATTATGCTCAGACCCATGCTGCACACTTTAAAAAGATACCTCATTGCATGCACTAGTAAAATCCACCTGATGGTGGATTTTCTAACCTTCAGAACTACAGATAAATAAAATTAATTTCTTTATAAATTACCAAGTCTTGATACAATGTATATACCTATTCATGACAAAGATATTAATTAAAATAAATTAAAATAAATAAACAACTAAAAATGAATGTGATGATGATATTAACTTTCACCATATAGTTTATGTGGAATATTTCAAGTTTCTCAATCGTGAAATTAGCATTTTCTTTTGTAAAAATATCAATAATTCTGTGGAGCTCTTTTGAAACCACATGTATATGTGTGTGAATATATATATATGTTTACATATGTATATATATTATTTTTTTCTATGTAGCATTCATACAATAGTTTTGTATTGGTAGAGGCTTTTAAATTTTATTCTTTTTATAGACACAGGTAACTTAATTACATAGGTTTGCTATGAGAAATACACTAAGCAATTTCATATTGTGTGAGCATCATAAAGCTACACAAATCTAGATGATATAGGTCAGCCTCCAGATGTGACCAGGAGAAGTGGTAATCACTACAAGGGCTGCTACCAGCATATCACAGAGGAGGACTGTTTTATAGTCATCTAGTTTTTTATAAGTATGAAGAAAATACACAAAAATAGTGACAAACCTAATATAATCAGTCCAAAAAACCCACCAGTATGATAATTTATTTCAATATCAAGTAGTATGTACTGTGTATGATTGTATGCACTGTACTTGTATATGACTGACATTGTAGTATGCTTGACTGCACTGTCTTCACACTAACTATCACATGATAACACTGTGTCACATCATGATAGCTGTCATGACACTAGGCAAGAGAAATTTCTCAGCTCCATCATAATCGGATAGGATATGGGCCTACCCTTGTATGTGAACCTCACCACTCACCAAAATGCTGTTAGAAAGCAATAACCTTTATGACAGAGCTTTACTGACATACTCTCTTTTTGCTTCAATGTTTCTTTTTTATTTTTACTTCTTATTATCCATTATTAGATACATTTTGAATGAGCAAGTTATAAGTTGATATCCCCACTTCCCCAATTAGCTGGATATGCTTCTCCATTGGCAGTCTGGATCAGTCCATGTAATAGGGGGTTACGGATAGCCTAGGAAACAACCCGGTTCCACCCCTCTTTGTATGTTGTTACTGAAGGGGGCCATGTCTCTGGATATTCCCCCCACCTTGGCTCTTGCAATCTTTTCGCCCCCTTCTTCTGCTCAGTTCCCTGAGTCATGGTGGGTGAGTATTAAGGCTGCTTTGTTGTTGAGGTCTTAAGGGGGGGGGTCTCTGTACTTCTGCTTTAGGTTGTGTTGAAATCATTGGTGTTTGGCTTACCCTGTGTTGACTGACTGGCTGTGGTTGTGGGTCTCTTGTTTATCCCACCACTGAGATACACATTTCTGAATTGGCTAGATTCTATTGTTAGTAGCATCTTTGTAAATCACTTGTATAGTGCATTTCTCTTTGGGTGCCCACAATTCTGGTTCCTGGTGCATTTCGCTCTGAGTCCCCAGTTCTAGTTAAGGGCTCCCTGTCACTGAGTGGATTACTTGTCCAAATTACAAGCTATTGATTGCCTCTCCCAGGCTTTGGCTCCTCCATTGCACAAGTGCTCATTTCATGGTTTGTTTTTCTCTCCCTGTAGGAAGTGTGTTCAGCCTACTCATGGTGGCAGACTGCATTTCATGTCAGTGGTCTCTGTTTACTCCAGCTCTCATTGACCAGCTTCCCCTGGCAGCTTATACAGTACATTCCAGCACTGCACTACCTACCAATTGGGGGATGGTTAAAGTTCTGGACCTTGTAGGGTCTCTCGATGTTGGTAGATGAATTTCTGTGGTTTCTTTAGCAACAGGATCTTGCCTCAGGCCTGGGGTGAGTATTCAAGAGCTTTGACAAAATCCTGTCTTGTTTTTTGGGACCTCATGGGTCACTTTGGTCAACAGCTCAGTAAGGAAAGGAGCCAGTGATTGGAATCAGGAGTTGCCCAACTGATCGATTTTTCACAGGCTTAAACTCTCTCCCCTTCCATTGAAGGCCCCTCTTGCCAGACAACACCCACTACTTGCTCAATAGGTATGCACATGAGGATTTTATGCTTTTGAACCACTTTTGGTTTAGCTTCCTGCTCAAGTCATCCCCTTCTCCCCCCATCCCTGACATATTCTTGTAGAGTTTTCTTTTTCCAACATTTATTACCTTACTCATTGACTTAATTATGATAACATGGACTAATTGGCTTCTTCCTTCCTCATTGTCTCATATCTATTATATCATTACATACATTGTTTGCTTTACTAGACTGTGAGTTAGCTAGTAGGAAACCATTCAAACTAGCTCTTGCCGCCTTTTAAATATGCCCCATGAGAAGGGACAGTGACTGTGAAATGGGACATTACCACCAATATTACAGACATAAACTGTCCTGTAGAGAAAAACTAAGAAAATGGCTCACAAATTATGTAACCTAGGTGAAATCCCTAGAAAGACTGAAGACACCAACAGACTTAAAACAAGATAAAAAAATTTAAATGGACCGTGGCATATAAAAACGTGTTAGCAATTTAAAAAAACACAAACCTCCTACAAAAAGATATGACAGATGGCTGAAATGGTGAATCATGACAAGCATTTAAAGACAAATTAGCACAAATCCTCATGTTTTTCAAAAACCCAAGGAGGGTTTATTAGGAAGGAATATTTCCTATAGGAAGGGATATAGGAATATTTCCTATAGGAATGGATATTTCTGATTTCATTTTATGAGGTCAAATATACCCTGATATCCAAACCAGACTAAGAAGTCACTAGAGAAGAGGAAAGTCAGGATCACAGCACACACTTGCAGTCCCAACAACGAATGAGGCTGTGACAGAGGCTTGCATGTTTGAATGTAACTTGGCATTTATGTGAAACTTTGACTCAATTGCAAATATATATGAGGGCTGGAAAGGTTAATGGCTAAGTTACTTGCCTGCAAAGTCCAATGACCTGGGTACTATTCCCCAGTACCCACAGAAAGCCAGGTGCACAAAGTGGTGCATGCATCTGGAGTTTGTTTGCAGCAGTACACCTATTCTATTTCTCCCTCTCTCTCTCTCTCTCTCTCTCATTCTGTCTCTGCTTGCAAGTAAATAAAAATTTAAATGTGTATATGTGTGTGTATTTGTGTGTGTGAGAGAGAAACAGCATGATACTGGCATAAAACAGACAGACAGACCAGTGGAACAGAATTGAAGACTGTACTCTTACTTTGAGTAACTATAGTTACTTCATCTTTGATAAAGGTGCCTGTGGGTCCGTGGATTAGTTAGGGAGTTGCAGCGCACATCAACTCCCTGTTTGTCCATGGGGGCTGGGTGAGCAGAAGCTTGGAATAGCTGTGAGCCGAACGAGAGATGATACCCTCAGGAGAATGCGGCAGTGGGCAATTCTCATTTTATTGTATAGATAGCAGTTGCTTATATAGAGGAAAGTCAGAGGTAGAAGCATAGGAAGCAAGGAGTTTGGCAGGGGCCAGTATTCTTTGGATACCTATTTTGCATAGATAGATTGAGGGGGCTATGTGACTATACATGGACATGTATAGAATTGTGATGTCAGCAGAGGAAATGTAACCTTATTGCTTAGGTATGTTATTGTTAGCTGGACTAAGTTTAGGCCTTGAATTGCCTGCTAATCTCAGGGACAGCTGTGGCCTGCCTGGGGGCTGGAGTGTTCAGGATTGCTAAGATTTATAGGGGCCCTCAGACTTTGCCTCAACTTCCTTATAAGGAGGAAAGAGTCCTAGAAGCCTGCCAGACTCAGCAAAACCCTACGTCCTCCATGCCCCTCAGCAGGGTCCCACAGGTGCCAACAGTATTTTCTGGCATAAAGACAGAATCTTCAATAAATGGTGTTGGACAAATTAGATAAATACTTGTAAAAAATGAAAATAGACCCACTTCTCTCACCATGCACAAAAATCAACTCCAAATGGATCAAAGACCTCAACATAAGATCTGAAACTCTGAAAACCGTGGAAGAAAAAATAGGAGGAACTCTCCATGGGATAGGAATAGGGAAAAACTTCCTGAACAAACCTACAGTAGCCCAGGAAGGGCAACAATCACTTAACCAGTGGGATCTCTTCAAGCTTAAAAGTTTCTTTCAAGCATACCATACTCAGAGCCAATACATCACCATCAGCCAGGGAGATAATTTTTGCCAGCTATAATACAGACAGAGGTCTCATATCTAGAACTTACAAAGAACTCAAAAAATAAATGATAAAAAAAATCAAATAGCCCACTCACAAAATGGAGCATTGATCACAAGAGAGAATTCACAGAGGAGAAAACACATATGGTCAATTCTCATTTAAGAAAGTGTCATCATCCTTAATCATCAGGGAAATAAAAATCAAAACTACAACGAGATTCCACCTTACTATATTCAGAATGGCAATCTTTAAAAAATCCAACAACAATAGATGCTGGTGAGGATGCAGGGGAAAAAGGAGCCCTCATTCACTGCTGGTGGGATTGCAAATTTGTACAATCTCATGGAAAGCAGGGTGGAGATTCCTGATTAGGATGGATGTAGAGCTACCAACAGACTCAGCTTTCCCTCTTCTGGGCATCTACCCTCGAGATTTCATGCCTTGGCATATAAACATTTGCTCAACCATGTTATTGCAGTTCAATTCATCATAGCTAAGAATTGGAATCAACCCTGTTGTAGTTTGATTAAATGTCCCCCAATAGACTAAAAAATATATTAAAGATTTGTCTCCAGCTGCCTGGCTGGAGAAGGTGTTACCTAGGCCTGATCTTCACCAAAATCTTGAGTGGATATAAAATTCCAACTATACATATGCAAAGAGAGCTGAAGTCTGACAGGTGCTATTGTTTTAGTTAGGGAGTGTGTGCTTGCTTGTTTTGGAGGTGCTGGTACTGGGTCTCTCTCTCTGCTTGGATCTGTGAAAGAGGGCCAGCCTCTTTTACCATTCTGAAACTTCCCTTAGATCTGTTATTTCAATAAATACTTTCCTTCCCAAATCGTGCCTGGTTTGGAGATTCATCCAAGAGGCATGTGACTTACTATGGCAAACCCAGATGCCCACCATTGGATGAATGGATATCAAAGTTGTGTTACATTTAAGTGACTGAATTCTACTCATCTGAAAAGAAAAATGACATAATTAAATTTAAAGAAAAGTGGACAGACTTAGAGCAGATCATAACTAGCAAATTCACACAAGAACAGAGAGATAAAGCCCATATCTTCTCCCTCATATGCAGTTCCTAACCAGGTTAAGCTTAAACTCTAAGCAAACCTGACAGGTGAATTGAGAGACTGTAAAAGGGGATGGAAGGAATTGGGAGGGGAGGAATGGGAAGGTAGGATTATACAATAAGGTAAACCAATAATGAATCAATACCATAAATTCCTTACTTTCATACAGTAAGCTCCTGAGGAAGCTGGGAGCATCATTAGGTAAGAGGGGTCATGAATAGAATGGGAGGAAGGCAAACACCATGAAAAATTGATCAAGCCTGCATCTCCCTGTCCCAGTCATTGGTTCCTTCCCACACTGAGCTGTTGATCAAAGAGACACATGAAGTGAGGTCCCCAAAACAAGACAGGCTTCTGTCCAAGCTCTTGTTAACTGGAACCAGGATCCATGAAAAAAAATCTTATGGGGACAAAGAACCTAGGGCTCCAAGGGGAAATTACCAGTACCAGAGAGCTATGGAGAGGCTACGCCCATTAGAATCTTGCCAAATTAGCAATGATTACCTCATTTAATCTATACTGATCTCACTCTCTTCTGTTTGTATTTTTCAGAAGGCAGTGAGAGAGCTGTGGTCAACCTAATTCTGCCAACAAGCCATGGGATAATAGCTGACATCCTGGGAAGAGATGAACCTCCTCTGGCATATCATATAGGCCCCAAATGAAACCCATGAGAAAGTGGTGAGATAAACAAGAGATCTACCACCATAGCAAGTCAGATAACCCATGAAATGGAGACAGACACCAAATATTCTTAACACAACCCAAAGCAGAAGTCCAGACACACTTAAGATCTCATCAATAAAGCAGACATAAAACTCACCCACTATGACTCAGGAAACTGAGCAGAAGAGGGTGCAGAAAGATTGTAAGAGCCATGGTAGGGGAGAATATCTAGAGACATCACTCCCCTTAGCAACAACACACAAAAGGGGGAACTGGCTACTGCTAGTGCAATTCATAACCCTCTTCCCCATGGACTGATGCAGTATGCCCACCAAGGAGGATCCCCAGTAGATTGGGGACAGAAAGGAGGGACCTGGGGATACCATCAAAAGATTTGCTCATACAATGTATCTAATTATGAATAATAAAGATACTTTAAAAAACAAATGAAAACACATAAACACATAAAAAATCTCTACAAAAGAATAAACCAATTCTACCTGATTATTAAGAAAAAACATATATCACAGCCAAGTGGGATTTATTCCTAGATCAAAGTTGGTTCAGTCAATCAATATAAATAACTCCATCAGTAGATGGAAGGGAGGCAAACAAGATCACTTCAGTAGATGTGGAAATTGCATTTATTAAAATAATTCTGTTTTCACCTTAATGAAAACATTCAGCGAACTTGGAATACAAGGAATTTTCATCAGCACAATGGAGGACAGCTAGACAAAGCATAGAGCCAACACCATTCCCAGGAGCAGGAAAGGACGTGGAGTCACTTTTGCTGCTTGTGTTCATAATTTTACCAGATCACTGGGTATTAAAATGAAATAAGGCATCTGTCATGGTTTGATACAGGTGTCCCCCACAAACAATTGAATGTGTTCTGATAGATCGATCATCAGCTGATGGCAGTTTGGGTTTTACAACCTCGATGAAGCTATGTTGTTGGGGGTGGGCTTATGGGGGTTATAAGCCAGCTTCCCCTTGCTAGTATTTGGCACACCTTCCTGCCGCTGTTTGCAGTGCTGTGGCAGAGGTGATGTCCAGCCCTCTGCTCATGCCATCGCTTTCCCTGCCAGAATGGAGTCTCCCCTCGAGTCCGTAAGCCAAATAAACCCATTCCTCCACAAGCCGCCTTTGCTTGGGTTCTTCCTAA
>PVHP010046974.1:0-13077 GCA_004024765.1 Zapus hudsonius
TTTTTTTTTTTTTTTGGTTTTTCGAGGTAGGGTCTCCCTCTAGTCCAGGCTGACTTGGAATTCACTCTGTAGTCTCAGGGTGGCCTGGAACTCATGGCGATCCTCCTACCTCTGCCTCACAAGTGCTGGGATTAAAGGCGTGCGCCACCACACCCGGCTGTTTGTTTTTCGAGATAGGGTCTCACTCTAGCCCAGGCTGACCTGGAATTCACTATGTAGTCTCAGGGTGGCCTTGAACTCATGGTGATCCTCATACCTTTGCCTCACAAGTGCTGGGATTAAAGGTGTGCGCCACCATGCCTGACTCTGATCCAATATCTTGACTACGTTCAATAATGCTGCTGATGGGATCTCACATAGTTTCTTTATTTGAAGATAGGGTCTTGAGGGCTGGAGAGATGGCTCAGTGGTTAATGTGCTTGACTTCAAAGCCCATCAACCTGGGTTTGATTCCTCAGTACCCATGTAAATCCAGGCGCAGAAAGTGGTATGTGCATCTGGAGTTCGTTTGCAGAGGCTAGAGGTCCTGGCTTGCATGTTCTCTCTCCCTCTCCCCTCATAAATAAATAAATAAATAAATAAATAAATAAATAAATAAATAAATAAATAAATAAATAAATAAATAAATAAAGAGACAGAATAGGAGAAAGGCAGGTTTCAGCCAGGGACAGAGGCCCAGAGGAAACCAGAAGATGCAAAACACTTGATTTCTCATCTTGCACAAGAATGAACAATCCTAACTTGGATTAGAACTCATGTTATCCACAGTTGGACATGCTATCATGTTACTTCCCCCAGAGTTCTTATCTCAGTGTGCCAAAGAATTGGACAAACTTAGAGAGCATTTTCTTCATCACATACATTTATTTCAGATTGGAGTAAAATTAGAGGATTTCGGGAGTGGGATAGGGGAAAGTAGCCCATAGGGTTTTGTTTTTTTGGTTGTTTTTTTTTTCGAGGTAGGGTCTCTCTCTAGTCCAGGCTGACCTGGAATTCACTATGTAGTCTCAGGTTGGCCTCAAGCTCACGGTGATCCTCCTACCTCTGCCTCCCAAGTGCTGGGATTAAAGGTGTGCACCACCATACCATACATATTTTTTTTCTTTTTTCTTTTTTTTTTTAGTAGCCCATATCTTAATTGAAAGAAAATGGGAATTGGGGATAACAACTCATTGTTGGCCCACTAAATAATGTAACTTATTATGGACAATTTAAAAAATTAAAAAAAAAAGAAAATGGGAAGTTACCAAGATCTCCAGCTACCAGTGTGGAAAGAACATGTGGGAGAGGTTTTAGCCAAAATCTATGCTGCTCAGCTAAACTAGCATTAGAAAGAAAGATCATGAGAAGGAAAGGTTCATGTGGGAAAGAAATCCAACCCCTTACCTAAAGTCCTTCTGCTAGGCCATGTGAGAAAGAGACAGACTTTTCTGTTCAGTGAGCATTCCCTGCCCCAGGTTGATATCTGACCAATCAGTTTCAGCATCTAGGTTTGAACTCTTATCTAGAGACACCTCCCACTGTGGAGAGGGTCAGGCATGGAATCCATAGAACTTGCCTGAAGGAATTATTTAACTGCCAGACTATAATTCTAACCCCACGCAGATATGTGCTGACTCTAGGATCCATCCTCGAGATCTAACAACAAATTTTTCCCCACCAAATGAACTAAACTCTATAAAGGTGGTGGTGGGGAAACCTATGCCCTCCTGATACAGGTTGCTGATAATTAATATTCGTAAGCAACACAGGGAGAGAGTTTTGGAATCCTCCCTTCGCCCTCCTCCCACTCCGAGTTCTTGTTCTCTAATGCCAAAGAATTGTACACAGGGAGAGAATTAATTTTTTTTTCTTGAAATATTTTATTAATTTATTCTCAAGCAGAGAAATACAGAGAGAGAAAGAGAGAGGGAGGGAGGGAGCATCAGGGCCACCATTTGTGTGTCCGGCACACGTGGGTACTGGGGAATTGAACCCGGGGCCCTATGCACTGGAGGCAAGTGCCTCAACCGCCGAGCCATCTCTCCAGCCCAGAATTAAATTTTAATTACACATTTATTCTAATTTTGTAAATTAGAAAAAGGGTAGTTAGATGGGGAAATTTCCCAGTCACCATGTGGGAAGTTACAGAGTTCTCCAGCCACCAGTGTCGGGAAAACACGTGTCAGAGTTTAACCGAAATTATATTATTTAGCTAAATAAGTAGCCCAAGAAAAGATAACAGAAAGTTCCCATTATGAGAAGGAGAGGTTCATGAGGAAAAAACTCTGGAGCATGCCCTCCCACCCCAGCCATTATCTGGGGTGGAGGAAAGCCTTACCTTCTTAAAGCCTGGAAATTCAGAGATCCTCCTGCAGCCTGGCCATGTGGCGAACAAGGGCCGGCTTCCTCTAGGAAAGCTAGTTTTAAGTCCTCCCCAGGTGAGTCAGAGAGATAGCTGATTAGTTCATATCTGACCAATCAGTTTTAGCACCTAGGTTGTAGCTCTAACTAGACACCTCCCATTCAAAGGGAGGGGCTGGAAGGGTAGGGGTGGTCCTTGCAGACACCTGATTGTCACAATCCCCCCTCTGAAGAAATAACCCTAACTGCTGTTAGGGTACTGGAGTATGAATTTTTGGGGAAAAAAGCATCAGAAAGTACATACATGTTTAAAAAATAAAAGCACCAGAAGAAGTACATGTTTAAGAAAGAAGAGTTAATAATACCATATTTGAACCTATTAAGAAGCAAGGCAAACTTAATAGTAACAGAAGTACATATATGTTTAAGAACAAGAATTAACAATACCATTTTTTGAACCTATTAAGAAGCAAGGCAAGCCGGGCGGGTGTGGCGGCACACACCTTTAATCCCAGCACTCGGGAGGCAGAGGTAGGAGGATTGCCATGAGTTCAAGGCCACCCTGAGACTACATAGTGAATTCCAGGTCAGCCTGGACTGAGACCCTACCTCAAAAAAACAAATATATATATATATATATATATATATATATATATATATATATATATATATATATATATATATATATATATATATATATATATATATATATATATAAATATATATATATATATAAATGAGCAAGAAGCAAGGCAAGCTTAATAGTGGCAAGCTCTGACTGGGGAGGAGTTAAGAAGGAGCTTGGCACCTTGTGTGGGATCTCACTCACTCCTGAACTTTTACATATTCTCCCCTCTCTTGAGGACACCCCAACTGCTGTTGGGAATGGGGACGAAGAAGTCTCTCTCCCTTGTCTATTTCCTGCTTAATAGAACACGAAGTTATTGAAGCTGTGGGTATCCCTCAGAGAAAGGAGGGTCCCTAGCTAAGGCCCAAGAGAGAGAGAGAGACCCCTTAGCCATATATCACATTGCCAAGATTTTGTCCTGTCTCACATTGTGAGGCATGAGGTGGGGTAGCTCCCCCAGAAGTGGGGAGTGTTTCATATAGGGTGTCCAGTGGAGAGTGGTTCAGTGGTTGGATTGTTGTCCACCGTGGAAACTTGAGATCCATCCCCAGAATTGCTTATTGAATGGCATTGTAGCATCTGATATGGTCTGAGATGGTTCCTGTATGGCTTGCAAAGCATATGACAGATATTAATAAACTTATTAAGAGAAATATATAACATTTAATCTTAATGAAAGCACAAGCGTCACCTAGGGAAGGTATGAGGGCATTTAGAGCCCTGTGATTTTTCTCATTATTAGAATTTAGAATTTAGCAAATTTTCTTAGTAGTATCTTCTCCAATGGAAGGAATAAACATGCCAGACAATAGTCTGTCTGTATCTAAATTTGTAAATGAATTGAGCATGTTAAGGTGTTTACCTTGTCTTCCCTATATTTAAGGAAGTTTTAAAATATATTTTCCAATTCTTCCTGGGGCAAATCAGGGACAGAGATTGGTGTCACAAAATCTCTTTACTGTCAGTGGGAGCTGTCCAGTACATATTGATCCCATTCTGTTAGAAACCATTTGGATGAGCCGAGCGTGGTGGCGCACACCTTTAGTCCCAGCACTTGGGAGGCAGAGGGAGGAGGATCGCCATGAGTTCAAGGCCAGCCTGAGACTACATAGTGAATTCCAGGTCAGCCTGGGCTAGAATGAGACCCTACCTCAAAAAACCAAAAAAAAAAAAAAAAAAAAGAAACCATTTGGATGGTTGGAGGCTTATGACATTTAGTCATAGGATTAGAACTATTATTATATATCCTTGGTTATAAATTTCTGAGTGTTTAAGACCTGGTATAAAGCCAAGATTGAAGAAGTATGTCTTTTTGGGTGTCACGATGGTTCTCCAAGGAGGAATTGGGGTCTGGGAGAAGCACTATGGCTTCCTCAGCATTTCGCTATCAGTGAGGCAGAGTCCAGGTCTTGCTGACCTTGGTTTTCCCTTAGTTGGGAAATTCTTAGGATGAACAGTCCACATTTGATTCTCCTGTATGTGCTGTACACTGATTTGTTTCTGGGTTTCCATATCCTCCTTGTTCAGAAAGAGAGGTAACATCCAGAGATGCAGTGTAAAAACACTCCAGTATGGCCCCTTTCTTCTCCTGTGGCCTTTGTGACCCTGGAACAGAGGCCAAAATATTAGCCCATTTTGTTCCATGGCTCCAATTGGATTTTATACAGGTAGTTAACACACTTAGAGAGGAATTCGTATCACCCCTGTAGGATAGATATATCCATATTGACATTCAATTGACTAATAAGGTATATCTAATTAGAGAATGGCATAATCTTTTAGTCTAACTTGTCCAACCTTGAGTTTACTTATTTGGAAAAGTTTAGGCAATAATATCTCATGACTGTTAATATAGACAAAACATAGTTTTGAAAGCATTTTTAGCAATAAGTCCAAATATAGAGATTTAACCTGGAAGTATTAGATTAAGAATCATCCAGCAAGACAGCATCTATGTCTGAAAACATACCAGTTATCCAGGAGGGTTTAGATACTCAAATTGTCCTCAGATGTCTGAACTTGTATCCTGGAGTAGGGAATATGTCTTAAGGAGTTAGTTTAAGTACACGAAATAAGACAATTGTTGAAATAATATCTTAGATAGAGATTCTGTGATTACTCACAATAAGGCAGAGTCTGGACATTGTTGAATTAGAACAGCTGAATTTTAATATAATCCTTGATGAATCCGTTTTTGAGAGAGAAAACCCTTGACAACCAATGTTGTTAGTTTAACTTTAGGTACTAATTAGCCTGATATATAGTAGAGATTCTTATAAACATAAGACAATTTTTATGTTTTATCCATGACAGTAATTTTATAAAAGCTTAACTTAAGTTCCTTTAACCTATTTACCTAATAGGAGGATAGAAGCCACAATGGCTGAAATTAAACCTTAAAGTTATATAAGTCCCATGATAACCACCTGGTGGCATTAGCATGAGTAAATAGAAACCATCTAAACCCACAATGTTTTTATATGTGAGAACCTTATTTTAGAAAATTAATACCAGTAAGTAACCTTTACCTTAAAAACGTAATTTACCAAGGAAGTAATCCTTGGTGATATCCCTTTTCCTGAAGGGGGCCTTTCTTAGGCAACCTGTTATAGTGATGCTGGTTATTTATTTATATCTCCCTTGTCTTACTTTTTATTCCCTTTTGGCATTTAATTGTAATAACACCAGTTGGACCTCAGAGCAGCTGTTTAAGCTCTTGGTTGGTTTAGCCACCGATTTTTATAAGTTAGCATGTTTTTCTAATTGTCTCCTTCAGTTTTTGAAGAAGGGCAATGGGCAGTCTGTTATAAAATTGCCCTGTGTTAAGTGGAGACTTTTGGGGCTGAATGTTCTACCTGAAACAGCAACGGAGAACAAGAGGCAGAAGATTCTTGAATCAGAATCATGCCGGAATTCATAATTCTCATCTTCGCTGAAAAGAAAGGTCATCTCTTTGAAAACCAATTCTGGGACCAGAAATTTGGGGTGTCCTCTGTACAGGAGCCTGGGCCCCAAATTTTGAGTTAGTCCCAAATCTAAGAAGACACATAGTGCGCTCTATGTGTTTTCTTGAAGCAAGGGGGGGTCCCCTTCAGGAACTCTGTACTATCCCTAAGAGGCTTGCCCCCAAGCTTGACTTCTCCAGACCTCCCCAGCATTCGTCCCATATTACGGCATATGAGAGCACCCGAGGCATTGATTAGGCTTATAAGTGTAGAGGCTACGCATACTCTTGTCTTAGCTCACCTTATCGCTCAGCTGGGGGAGGTGGCTGGGGACCTCATTCCCATCTCTCTTGTTGGTGGGAGTCTGGTATATAGGTCCCCAATCTTGCGTGCTTCAGGGTGGCTTTGGAACTATAGCTCTGTTGCTTTCTTCAAGGGAAATCTATAATCATTTTAAGTCTAGGGATGTGAGGCATGGTTTAATACCATGTGCAGAGATTAAGAATGTTACACCCAGTAAATCTTAATAGTTACTAGCATCTCTTATAAAAGGAAATTGAGTCCATTTCTTTCTTGCATCTTTCTCATCACCCTCTCTTATCACTTACTCATTACATTCTATCATCCTTTTAAGTTCCTTCTGCAATCCTTTTTATATTTCTCTCAGTTACAATTGAGAGAAATCCCTCTTAGTAAATATCTTTACTTAGTACCTTCAAAAAATACCATTCTATATATTCCTTTAGTAAGTTCCACTAAAATTCCTTCTCATTAGCACCTCATACATAACTAGCATTCACAATTTCCTCTTATCCCCATTATATAGAATCACTATTGAGACATGAAAAGGGAAGTAACCACAGAAGGGAGAATAAAAGTTGACATCAGGTGTTTGTAATAACTCAGTCATCTGATTTTCTTAAGAACAGCTCAAAATTCTAAGCAAGCTTAATGATGGAACTAGTTTTAAATATCCTTTTTTCTTAACTCATGGGTTGATTACTTTAGCTAGGACTAGAATTAGAAGTCACTGAGCCAAAAACTATAACTGGAGTGATCAAGTCCAGTGGTAGCAGTGGTCAGTTTACATGGTCTTTTTTTTTTTTTGGTTTTTTTTTAGTTTACATGGTCTTACAAGCAAAAGAAGAGTTGCACTCTGTTTATAAAAACTTAGGCTAGAGAATCATTTAGTACTTAAGTTGACCTGTGGTGGTCATTCCTCTAAAGCTTATCATGTCCTTTTGCAAAAACCCAAGCACTTACTATATTTGCCAGAATTTAGGTGTAGATCCTTTCCTTTCTAAGGATGCCAAACGAGTATAACCATTGAAAAGTGTCTCTAACCATTGAACAACCTGTTCCTTAACGCACTTATAAGAAACACTTTTTAGGGATTTTTTTCTGTCTTATTCCTGCCAGCGAATGCAAGGATGTCCCAGGTTACTCTGCCTGCAGTGAGACATTTTTTGTCCTCAGTGTCCTATCTAGGGGCTGTCTGGGGCTGCCCACGTGGTCCCCTGAAGGCTGCTGAGCAAGGCCTCAGCGTTCCACACTCTTTGCTTCAGGGATTTTCTGCCTAAGGATCAGCTTGAATTTATCCAGCAATCAACAGAAAGGAAACATTTTTTCTTCTCAGCTGGGGTAGGGGTACAGGCCTTACCTCACTGAGGCCTGGGTCAGCAGTCCTTCTACTCCATTGCCATGTGGGGGAAGAGGCCGGCTTCCTCTAGGGAAGCTAGTTTTAAGTCCTCCCCAGGTGAGTTAGAGGAACAGCTGATTGGTTTATATCTGACCAATCAGTTTTAGCACCTAGGTTGTAGCTCTAACTAGACACCTCCCATTCAAGGGGAGGGGTAGTCCCTGCAGACATGTGACCGTCACAATCCCCCCTCTGAAGAAATAACCCTAACTGCTATTAGGGTACTTGGGTGTGAATTTTAGAAAAAAAAGCATCAGAAAGTACATACATACTTTTTTTTTTTTTAAAAAAAAAGGCACCAGAAGAAGTACATATATGTTTAAGAAGCAAGAATTAACAATACCATTTTTGAACCTACTAAGAAGCAAGGCAAACTTGATACTGGCAAGCTCTGACTGGGGAGGGGTCAAAAGAGGAGCTTGGCAACCTTGTGTGGGGTCTCACTCCTAAACTCTCACACTACCTCTGCCTCCTGAGTGCTGGGATTAAAGGCGCCCGCCGGGCACGGCTTAATCCATTTTTTCTAAACTCAGGACCAGGATATTTTCTGTTTGTATTCTCCCTGGTTCAGTAAGGCAAGGAATGCCAGGAGGGCTGAGCCATCAGAATTATGCTCAGGGGTGGGCTCTGAGCCTGAGAGTAATGTGTGTAATTTTTTTTTCTTTTTTAAAATCAATTTCCAGCCTCAGTTTTCATTGCCAGTTTGTACAGAGCAAGAGAGACAAAAGAAACTTTGAAATAAATATATTACTTTCCTTAACACTGAAGACCATAGAAGAATGAAGGCTGGTATTTTTAGAATTAGCACAGAAACAGAAATAGTTTTAGTGAAATATCCCCTCAAATCTGTTCCAAGTATTTCTCATATTTAGAGGCCTTTGTATAAACTTGTAGAGAGTCTATAAACTTGATTTTTCCTTACCTTGTTTAACCCTTTCTCCAGTACCAGGCTGTGGAATGGTAAAACTCCCCAACTGCTTAATTAGGACTGTTTTTCCCCCTCCTCTGTGACATTGGGTCTAGCCAATTTCAGGCCAACCAGTCTATTATTATTATTTTTTTAATTTTTTAAATTCATTTTCAAGCATAGAGATACAGAGAGCGAGCGAGCACAGAGCCTGGCTTATGTGGGTCCTGGGGAATTGAACCCGGGGCCTTAGGCACTGGAGACAAGTGCCTTAACCTCTGAGCCACCTCTCCAGCCCCTCAGTCTATTATTTTTATCTTCCTCTTCTGGCAGGTGAGGAATTCTGGCCTTGGCCTTTTGATAGCAAAACTGTGAGGGGTTTTTTGGTCAGAGAGAGTACAGAGAGGAGATGAAATCCTTTCTTTCTTTCCTTCCTTCCTTCCTTCCTTCCTTCCTTCCTTCCTTCCTTCCTTCCTTCCTTCCTTTCTTTCTTTCTTTCTTTCTTTCTTTTTGGTTTTTCGAGGTAGGGTCTCACTCTAGCCCAGGCTGACCTGGAATTCACTATGTAGACTCAGGATGGCCTTGAACTCATGGAGATCCTCCTACCTCTGCCTCCTGAGTGCTGGGTTTAAAGGTGTGCGCCACCTCGCCCGGTGAAATCCTTTCTTAAAATCCTTGTTTTCCTGATAGAATTTATTTTTACCTCAAGGCTATGAGCCTCATACATACACATATATGCACATATCCACAAACTGTCAAGTTCCACATTTATGGTGAAGTGGCCAAGAAAGGGTTCTGGCTGATTTCTGTGGTGATTAGAAGAAAAATGTCAAGGAGTTGTATACTGGTGAATTTTTCTACAACACTGTGAGGTGGGGATCTATAGAGAATCACCATTGAATGTAATATAGGTATATCAGTAAAATTTTGTTAGTTCCCCTGTAATAGCAAAGAAATTATTTTGTGACTTTAAAAATTTAAGCCGGGGCTGGAGAGATGGCTCAGAGGTTAAGCCACTTGCCTCCAGTGCCTAAGGCCCTGGGTTCAATTCCCCAGGACCCACATAAGCCAGAGCCACAAGGTGGTGGCCTTGGTGCTCTCTCTCTTTCTCTCTCTCTCTCTTTCTCTGTATCCCTCTGCTTGAAAATGAATAAATAAAAATTAAAAAAAAAATTAAGCCGGGCATGGTGGCTCACGCCTTTAATCTCAGCACTCCGGAGGCATAGGTAGGAGGATCGCCATGAGTTCAAGGCCACCCTGAGACTACATAGTGAATTCCAGGTCAGCCTGTACTAGAGGGAGGCCCTACCTTGAAAAACAAACAAAAAAAATGTAGTGCTATTTTTACATTTTAGCAATTTGGGGATTTTAAATTTGTTATTGAGGGCTGGAGAGATAGCTCAGCGGTTAAGGCACTTGGCTCCAGTGCCTGAGGTCCCCGGTTCAAGTCCCCAGTACCCACATAAGCCAGACCCACAAGGTGGTGGCCTTGGTGTGTTCTCTCTCTCTCTCTCTCTCTCTCTCTCTCTGTTTGAAAATGAATAAATAAAATATTTTTAAAATTTTGTTATTGAGATCCCCTGACAAATAAAGTAAAATAAAATAAATTATGGAGGGTAGGGCTGGAGAGAGATGACTCAGTGGCTAAAGGCTTTTGCTCATGTTAGTCAGATGCCCAAAGTGGTGCATGCATTTGGAATTCAAGAGGCCCTGCCTGGCGCCCATTCTCTCTCTCTGTTTGCAAATAAGTAAATATAAAAATTAAAAATAAATGGAGGGGCGGAGGGTCTAGCTAATCAGTAGAACACTTCCCACAAATGTAGCAGCCTCAAGGTTCCATTCCCAGAACTGCAAAAAAAAAAAAAAAAAAAAAAGTTGATGTATATAGAACAGCAGGAAGCTAGTACCTACAACTTTCTTTACATGAAATTTTCTTTTTTTAATGTAAATATGCTTTTTTTTTTTTTGGTTTTTCGAGGTATGGTCTCGCTCTAGTCCACACTGACCTGGGATTCACTATGTAGTCTCAGGGTGGCCTTGAATTTTTGGTGATCCTCCTACCTCTGCCTCCCGAGAGCTGGGATTAAAGGCGTGGGCCACCACGCCCTGCATAACGTTTTAGCTTATCAGGGTATCTTGCAAACCAAAGCCAGACACTACTTTTTTTTCTTTGTTTTTTTGAGGTAGGGTCTCATTCTAGCCCAGGCTGAACTGGAATTCACTATGTAGTCTCAGGAAGGCCGGCCTGGAACAGCGGGCCTGGAACTGTCGGCCATCCTCCTATTTCTACCTCCCAAAAAATGCTGGTATTAAAAGCGTGGCCTGGCTCAGACACCACTTTTTAAAAAATAGTTCAGATTAAAAAAAAAATTTGTCAGAAGAGAGGGACAGAGAGAATGGTCATGTCCTGGTCACCAGCCTCTGCAAAGAATTTCCGATGCATCTCGGCTTCAGGCCCTATGTGGGTACTGGGGAATCCAACCCTAGTCGGTAGGTTCTGCAGGCAAACGCCTTAGCTGCTGAGCTATCTTTCCACCCTTTGGCCACCAGTTTTCTCTATGTAAAGTATTTGGTTTTACGTGGGTGAAGGGGAATAGAATTTAGGTGGACAGGCATTGCAAATAAGCAGTCTTTAATCAGTGGGCCATCTTTCCATCCCCTACATTAAATTTTTAATTCAAGTTCATTGTGGTAGTCCCATACCTGTCATCACAAGACTCAGAAGCCAGAGACAGGAGGATTGCTGCAAAATTGAGGTCAGGGAGGTCCATACAGTGGGACCGTTTTTGAAAACCAAAAACAAAAACCACAGAACAAAACAAAATCCAAAACTGCTCTCTCAAGAAAGTATGCAAATACGTTATAAGCATGTTTTCATAATACACACACACATATGGGCGCTATGTCTAGGAATGAGGTCATCATGGAATAATGTAAAGAAAACAGATATGGCTCTATAGATTAGTGATTAAAGAGTGTGTAGTGGGGGCTGGGGAGATTGCTCAGTGGTTCAGGGTGCTTTCTTCCAAGGCCCATTGGCTTAGGTTCCATTCCCAAGCTACCCACTAAAGCAGGCACAGAAAGTGGCACAGGCGTCAGGTTTGCTGCTCTCCGCTCTGGCCAACACTCCAAACGAAGTAAGAAAAAAGATGGGGCAGCCCCAAAGTGGGGAAACGGTGAGCTACTTTGTGGCAAGGAAAGGAAAAGAGTGCATGCCACAAGGAGGGGGCCACCCTAGGATCTCTGTGTTTGCCCAAGCTTGCCCAGGGCACACACGCCTCTTCACACACATGTACACAGCCCATGCACACGTCATAGCACCCATCCTACACAAACGGAAACAACAGTAGAGGAGCAAAACCCAGAATGGTGGCCTGGGTGCGTGATGGTTTCAGCAAGGCCCTGGGTTCCACGCCTCGCCGGCCATAAGGGTGCAGGGAGACAAGGGTGCTCGGCTGAAGCAAGTGTCCCTGTCGGGTGGGTATTCCGGTTGCACTATATTGTAAGTTTGTGTCTCTATTTTGTCACCTGGAAAACGTTGTGTGTGTGTGTGTGTGTGTGTGTGTGTGTGTGTGTGTGTGTGTGTGTGTGTGTGCGATTTCGGAGGATGTAAGCATCGCATGGGATCACTCAGAGAAAGGATCAGCGGAGCGCGGAGCATATAGTAAATTCTCCGCGGAATAGCAATGATAGTACCTCTTTCGTCAGAGAAATGACGATGGACGAAAAAGCCATTTTCAGAACAAAGTCCAAATAGCTTAGTAGCACTTCTGAGGTCAACTAGCGCTGAATTAGACCCTCTTGCAAAGGTGGAGGAGATTAAATGACGTTGACCGCCTTAGCAACAGGCCCCCAAAGAAGGTGAATTTTTGTAGCCAATGAGACCCAGCGTTTGGGAGGAGGTAGCCAATAGATGACGAAAAGAGGAAGAGGGAGGACCCGCCAATTCTTCTGCTTGAGCCTCGGCCCAACAAAATGGCGGCGGCTGCGACGTCGCTTTGTTTCCGCAGCTCCTGCAGCGGTGGCTGGGGTGGAGACCTTTGAGCTGTGGGCAGGATTCCCTATCAGTTTAGGTGACTGCTAAGGTTCCCGTCCATCTCTGTGGGAATTGGTAACCGGGGAGCGTGCCAAGGCGCCCAGGGGTTGCCGAAGCTGACAAGGCGTTCAAGCAAAAACATGACGGCTGAGCCCATGAGGTAAAATGCAACCCCTTGTCACGGGCCTGGCCGTCGGGTCCTAGGCGCCTTCGGAGCGGGGTGTTGGGGAGACCGGCTAGGTGCCCAAGGCTTGTGCGTTCCTAGAGGCCGGCGGCCATTGGGTTCCCCTTTGAGGGCTTTTGGTTGGAAGGCTCCTGCCGAGGGGGAGGGGGCAGGGGTGTGTTGTTGGGGGGCGGCCTGTGGCGTTGGGCACTTTGCAACCTGGCCAATGCCCGCCACACCGGCTGGCTCTGCACTTGTTTATTTCGTCGTCGCCTAACGGATGCGGAGCCCCAAGAAGTCGGAGGCGATCTTTGCTGTGCTGACCATTCTTCCCAATCCCTGGGCCTAGAAACTGC
>PVHP010046975.1:0-13134 GCA_004024765.1 Zapus hudsonius
TACAGGTGAGAAATTCCAGCTTAGTGATAAGTGGAGACATTCGGTCTTTCTCATTCCTTCCGGACAGTGAAGGCAATTGATCTTGAGGACTATAAAATCACACCAGAAATAAAATCTTTGAGAAAGGTTGGGAAATGAAATCATTTTTTAAAAAGTCTTGTTATCCTCAGCATTTAAGACCTCCAGATTTCAACGGTTATCCTTCCAAAGACATGATAGAAGAAAGCATGTCAGGTGCACCTGCTCTATCAATATTCCTGAGCCATGAAAATAACATCCATGTAGTGACCTGAAGATGATCTCATGACCAGTGGGAAAGAAGCATCTGGAACCCATTAGGGAATTTTGCTATCCCCATAAAATATGACCCCAGAGCAATCTATCTTTGCTCTTTGCAATAAAGGCAGGAGGAATTTTTCTAGTGTTTGACAAAGCCAACCTGGCCTCTGATTGCCACATGGAAATGAATGAGACAACAAATTATCAAGGGGAAACGACGTGTCCTTAGCTTACGCTCTGTGAAGTTATCACAGGTCCAGTCAGTTGTCACTTAAGGAAGCAGAATAAGAGTCAGCAGTTAATATTCTCAGTGAGCCAATCCTTGGTGACATGTGACATGAAAATGCAGCCTAGCTTTCTACATCTTTTTTGCTGTGTAATCTGATGTCAGTGGAGCAGGAAGTGTAAGAAAATGAGCACCTTAAAAGGTGTGATGGGGCCAGGCATGGCACACACCTTTAATCCCAGCACTCAGGAGGCAGAGGGAGGAGGATCGGTGTGAGTTTGAGGCCACCCTGAGACTACATAGTGAATTCCAGGTCAACCTGATCTAGAGTGAGACCCTACCTTGAAAAACCTAAAAAAAATTTTTAATGTGTGCTGGGGAGATGGCTCAGCACTCAGCAGTGGGTACTTATGGTGCAAGCATGAAGAACTGAGTTTGGACCTCAATATCCATGCTCCCCCAACAAAAAGCATGGTGGTGGCCGGCCTGTGGTCCCAGCAGAGGCAGAAGGATTCTAGGACTCCCTAGCTAGCTAGCTAATGTCCCTAAATCAGTGAGTTCTAGATTCAGTGTGAGACCCTGTCTCAAAGAATAAGGTGGGAAGTGATAGCAGGAGGTACCTGATGGTGACTGCTGGCCAACACAAGCATGTGCACACACATCCAAACAAGCACACACACATGTGCACGTGCACACACATAGACACACACATACATGCACAAGCACACACGTGCACACACACACAAAAGGCATGTTTTGTTATCTAAGTGAATGAGTCTTTATTGCTGAATTAATCACCCACTTCAAGGTCTCCTGCCTATGAATTATTTAACAATACACTTTTCCTTCCTTGATGGAGTGTTCATCTTCAAGGCCCTGTGTCCCTCATGCAGAAAGGTCACTTGGAATTAAAAAGAAGACAAGAGAGATGCTCAGCCTCACTATTGTACTAGAGACGTAAGCAAGCCAAGGGGTGAAGCTCTGAGCCCTTGGACTGTGGAACAGTTTTTCTTCACTGAAATGGTGGAGGCCACCAGAGTCTGGAATCAAGTGTCATCTCAGCAGCTGGTACTGGGGCAGGGATGGTTCCCCCTATGGCTGTAAGCAGGACAGGGGTTTCTCTAGCTGCATAATCCTGTTAGATGTGCTGATAACTGTGGGGAGGTGGGGAACCTAGCAGAGGTTTTCAGAAGGGTCCATGGAATCCAAGCAAGAAAACATTTGAATAACTTTGTCCTTCTATGTCTTTTGAACAGGGAAAGAAAAATGCAAACTTAGGTGGATGCAAACTTTATTTACAAAATCCGAAACACATCCCACTTCCTCTTCAGCAAGTGCTTAGTGTTCAGTCTGTTTTCTACCTCAAACTTTTAATTCAAAACACCTACGCAGTACATATAAAACACAGGTGTGTCTTTTCCAAACACGCAAACCTTAGTAAAGAATTCTGAGACTGTGTAGAGTGATGGTAACAGTTATGTTGTAGCTGCACCTGACCAAAAGCAGCTGATGGGAGGAAAGAGTTCATTTTGGCTTGTAGTCTCTAGGGGAAGCTCCATGATGGCAGGGGAAAGCATGGTATGAGCAGAGGCTGGACATCACCTCTGCCGCAGCAGGTGGAAAGCAGCAGCAAGAGTGTGTGCCCAGGTCTGGCAAGGGGGAGCTGGCTGTAACACCCTTAAACCCACCCCAACAACACACCTCCTCCAGCAAGGCTCCACCTCCCAAATGGCCATCACCTGGGGAAGAAGCATTAAGAACACATGAGTTTATGGAGGACCACAGGTTTGAATTCATTCAGTAGAGAGGAAGGAGGAGGATGGATTGGTCGAGGAGACTTCATCCTTTCTTAGAACACGTTCCCATTTTACATAAAGATGAACTTTACTCATTCTGCCTTATTTCTAGAAGCCTCTACAGGCTTACCAGTTATTTTCACCGTGGTATTTCCCAGTCAGGAGTACAATTCCAATTTTGGGGTTCTGAGTGTATATTTCCTGAATCAAGTGTTATGTCAGTAACAAAAGAAGTCGGCTGTTGGAGTTGGTTATAATTAGAATATTACACTCTGTGTTGAGTCCTTCCACAAATAGATAACAATACACGGTCTTCCTCTCCTATGCAGAATGCTGTCCCCAAACCTGGGTTCTGGCTCTCAACTGAAAGCCATTGTTGCAGGCTCCAGTCAGTCTAGCTGCTACCCAGATAGGAGGCGAGGGAAGTCCCTCCATCCACTTTGCAGAAGAAGCTGATTCTTGGAACCTCATGAGGGGGGTCAAGGGGCAGACAGGGAAGGTGACAGCCCCTCCCCCCTGCACCCAGTCCTTCCTGCTTTCCTAACCAGCCTGGTGTGGCTGGAGGACTTGCCTTGGGGTCCTGGCACTCCTTTATGGGTATATCAAGCCCCAGCCGAGGGAACTGCCCTCCAGTCCCCTGAGTTTTCCTTCCCAGAGCTTGCCTTGTTCAGGTCTGTCCTCTTGCCTGCTGAAATCCTGCATGCCTTCCCAGGTGCATCCTTCAATGTGCTTGAGGACTGGAACCCTCATTGAGCCTCCCTCAGTCTACCTGACCACATGTCATGCCATCTCCTCTCACCATCTGACAGCTCAAGGTGCTTGCTTACAAAGCCTGATGGCCCACGTTAGATTCCTCAGTACCCATTTGCAGTGCAAAGAGGCCCTAGCACACCCATGCACTCGCTCTCTCTCAAATAAATAAATGAAAATTCTTAGAAAAAAACTTGTCAAAGTTCTGAAAATAAGTGACTGTGGACTCCTCCACACTAAGTAAGATATCTATACCATTCCCTCCAAGACTCAGAAGACTGCAGAAGAGGAGGTGGAGAGAATGTCAGAGCCGGAAGATGGGGAGGAGTGCTGTGAAGAGCTGTCTTCCAGATATCAGACTTAGTGCAATTATGACCTCATAGCCACCATTGTCATCTGCACAAGATCTGTGTAACATGGAGCCCATCAGCATCCTGTCATGCATGATGGAGGTGGGAGGAGGGAGAGAGAGAGAGAGAGGAGAGAGAGATCAAAGAGGAACAAGTTGGAAAGAAGAAAGGGCTCATGGAAGGGGGAAGAGAACAAAAGAAGGTATCAGGAGAGAATTATGATCAAAATGCTTTCTATACATGTGTAAAAATTGCCAATAACAAGAACCTCCTCTTTCCTGGGTAGTATTTTCACTGAAACTCTCATTATTTGCCTCAGCTATTGGCAACCCTCTGCTGTCTGATGACTGATTGGGAGAGATGTTCTCACTGGGGGCCTGACTAGGGATGTCCATCCCAGACATCCCAGGTGTGCCAGAGCAAGTGAAGATCTTGGAGGATGGAAACAGATCCTAATTGTCTCTTTCCTCCATTCCTCTCTCTTTTCCTCCCTCCCTTTTTCTTTCTTCTTTTCATTATTCTTCAAATGTTCAAATGGGGCCTGAGGACATGGAGATGTCTCAGTCAATAAAGTGTTGTCTCAGAAGGCAATGAGGACTGGAGTTCAATCCTTAGAACCAATATAATATGCTGGGTGTGGTGGTGCATGCCTATAACCCAAGTGCTGGGGAAGTAGAGACCAGAGGATCCCCAGGGCTTGCTGGCCGGCCAGTCTAACTAACCAGCGAGCTCCAGGCCAATGAGAGATCCTGTCTCAAGAAAAGGTGGTCAGTGTTCCTGAGGAACAGAAAACCAAAGTTGTCTTCTGGCCTCCACATGTTTGCATAGACATGAACACACACACACACACACACACACACACACACACTATCTAAATGCTGTTTTTGAATGTCTCTCTTTTGTATAGAGATATATGCATGGTCACTCTCATACTCACATTCAGACCATTTTCTTGAAAGTTGCTAGTTGGAAATGACATACAGTTACAACATTCTCATAAGTTCATACAGCGTCTCATTTTAGCCTGGAAGTCTTGCTTTGTTGAGATGAGAGTGATTCTCTGTGCACCACAAGTTGGCTAGGCAGAGTTTTGAGGTAGGAGGTGTGAGACTAGCCATTCCTGCTGGCACTTGGCATCACCCACAAAGCAACCAGGATTCCACCTCTGTAACAGCCAGCTTTGGTACGGAGATCCGTTGAACAAACTTCAGTTTCTATGCACCATAAAGGACATTTGAAATCTGAGTGTGAACTGTTCAAAACAACTATTTTTGTATATTAAATATAATATTTGTAACATCCTGAAATGTTGAACAAAAGTAACATTTTGGTGGATCCTTATCAATACAGAACTATCTTTCAGAGGGTTGGTGTCTTCGGTTTCATTTCATTTGACAAACATCATTTGTTCATATTAGAGCAGATTTGTCAAGGGGCAGATGAGGAAAGATGAGAAAGATAAGAACTGAATGACCTCAGAGGGTGAAGAAAGCTAGGTAGGAATCCATAGCATGTTAGTTTACCAATTTCATGAGGATTTCATCTGAGGCACTGAAAACATTCTCCTACCTAGTTTATAGATGAGAAGCTAGAGGTGGCAGGGAAGGGATTCAGGGATTATTTTGCTTCTCTTGAGAACTCTAGGTTTTAAAGATCCCACACTTGGTACTTATTCATGCTGCCTCTCACTGGAGGGAGTGAGGAGAGGGGACTGGAAAGGGGTGCAGGTGAGCTGGAAAGATGTAGGGCATATCGAATCCCCAGGAATGGAAACAGAATGTTTGCCAAACAACTGTTGTAACCAGCACCCCCCCCCCCAGCTCTGTGTCTGCTCCCAGCTGCTGGGTCTGGTGTGGTCCATTCTGTGTGAGCTGAACAGCCTGGTATGCTGTCACCAAAGCCAGTCCCCACTGAGACGCCCCATCCACCACTGTTTTTGGTTTATCCTGGGATTGTTGTCCCTGCCTGGGGCCCCTGCCCGGCTCTTGCTGGGTATACACAGCCCACTGGCCCCTGAGTTGGGTCAGTGCACAGCCAGAGTGATCCCTGATGACGCTGGGACAGGACCCATGACCCCTGCTTGTTCAGGGTCAGTGCACTGGCTGGTGGAACAATGAGAGCAAGGCCAGCTGGAAAGTGCTGACAGCTGTGCTCCCCTCTGAGCAGTTCCCTCCCATTGGAAGACGAATAGCCATCTCTCCTTATCCCAGCCTTCCCCGCTCCCGCAGAGCCAGCCAGCAGTCTGAATGAACAAATGGAAGTCCAGGTCATCTGCAATCAACCTGTTCTAGTCTCCAGGTCATTTTCTCAAGGAAAGAGTTTATCCTAAAGAAGGGTGTGTTTTTGAAGAGGACAATAAATCTCTTTTCCACTTGGATTCCCCTCAATTTTCCCTTCCCTTTGCTAGCACATGCCTTTTGTATTATCTCTGCCTCTTTCACTCAAATTTACTTTTATACTCACCTAATATTACTCTTCTGGTCTATTCAGAAATCCAGGTTGAATGTCCTTATCTGAAAACCTTGGGAAAAGAAATGTTTCAGTTTTTGTGTTTTTTTTTCCAGATTTTTGAATATTTGCAAATATGTCATAGATCGTCCTCTATCAGGAGATGTGACCTGGAACCATAGGAAGGGGGTTCCCTCTTGAGAGCCAAGCTAAGGAAATTTTGCTCTGTTTCACAGAGGCAGGGGTTTGAATGTCAATTACCCATAGCCTCCAGTACTTTTGATCAAGCTTCCTACTTAGTCTTCAGCAGTCTTCAGCCTGCTGGAGGGAGTGTATCACCAGGGGAAGGATCTTGAGTCCAGCCCTTGGTGTGTGTTCAGTCTCAGCTCATGCTTGCTGGCCCTGGCTGCTGTCTCTCTGCTGTGGATGTGTGATGATGTGTGTGATGATGTGAGCTACCTTCTTCCCCTATGATGAAGCTTCCCCTGGAATCTGTAAGCCTAAATAAACCCTCTTCTCCCATAAGCTGCTCTGGTCATAGAATTGTCCCAGCAATGCAAAGGTAACAAGAACATAGACAGTGAGAATAGACTAGGAGATTTCAGCACACCACTGTGTGGTCATTGTTTAGTTTATGAAAGTCCCAAGGGAACACAAGGCTCAGCACCTGGGACTTGAAGGGTGTGCCAACCAGTGAGCCTTCTGTCATCTGCTCATTGTTCTCTATGCCACATAGGGTTATTATAAGGATGGTGTAATAGAAACACACACACACACACACACACACACACACACCACTTCAGTAAACAGTAACCAGAGTTAGAACTCAGACACTGGTCCCTTAGACACTTCGTGCTCACATAGACTGGGCATAGAGCCTTGAAAACTGTTTCTCAGGGGTCACCATGCCCACTGTGGGCTTCGGCAGTGATAGACCAAAGACTTCCAGTACAGGAAGAATCAGTAGAAAAGATGCCCACACAGGAAGTAGAGAAATCTCCATCAAAGAAGGAAAAAAGATGGATTTTAAAAAGTTTTTTAAATTTATTCAGAATTTGTATACATATATGCAATATATTTTGATCGGCTTCTTCTTTCTTAAAGGTGTCTGCTAAGGCTAGGCATGGTACACCACACACTTATAATCTCAGCACTTTGGAGGCTGAGGCAAGAGAATCATGTATTTGAGGACAACCTGAGCCATGTAGTGAGATCTTGTTTAGAAAATAAATTTTTAAAAAGATTAAAAAAAAAACCCAAATGGAAACACAGAGGCGAGCATGGAGAAAGACAGCGGGCACCAAGGACCCTTGTTCTCAGCAGCCTGGGCATTTTGTGGAGGAAAAGGAAAGACTGGAATGTGGATGGGTTTTAGCTTCACAGCCAGGAGGCAGGATGATACCAGATGGGGCAGCAGTGGGAAGGTGAGGTAGTTTGAGGAGGAAGGTGCTAAGCTTGGACACTTGCAGCCAACAAGAGTGCCACCAAGACAAATGTGCTAGTCAGCTGGGCACAAGGATGGGGGCAATGTGTGTGGAGTTGAGTTGTGCATGGGCACATGAAGGCTGTATCTTGGAAATGACATCTTAGGTAGAGCTGTCCATCCAATGGAAGTCTAGAGAATGAGATGAAGCAGAGACCTGTGAAGGTGTCATAGGTAAGAGGTGTCATGGATGGCACAGGATGAGGGAGAAGGGTTGAGGACACAGAACATAAAGGCATGGTCACCTTTAAACCCAGCACTCAGGAGGCAGAGGTAGGAAGACTGATGTGAGGTTGAGACCAGCCTGAGACTACAGAGTGAGTTCTAGAGTGAGGCCCTACCTCCAAAAACAAGCAAAAAAGGATACTGTGTCCAAAAATAAAAACAAAATCAAATCAAACACCAGAGAAGAATGAGATGCTAAGTAGCCTTGAATATGTATTTGGGATAAGGAGAGAAAGAATGAGAAAGACAAAGACATGAAGAAAAAGAGGAGAAGGAGTGAGGGGGACATCATGGAAGGTCCCATGTGGAAGTGATGGTAGGAATTTCAGGGATCGAGAGAAGACAAAAATCCACGGGTATCTTGGAGGCGGCTGGAAGGCATGAAGGGAAGAGATGAAGGTAGCCAGGGTGCAAGTTTAAGAAGGGCCTAGATTTTTTTTTGGTGTTCCTAAACTCATGCAGAAGGACCAGAAGAAGTGACTGTCAGCTATTGGCCAGCAGCTGGCAGCTGACATTGAAGGAGCCTTGGGAACACTAAGGAAACATTCGTTGACTGCAGGGTCTCTTATCTTTGGCTGCCTTCTCGTGCTTTGGAACTGAAGCAGCAATAAATTATGTTAAAAGATCTCCTATGACTAAATGTTCCTTTTTAGCTAAACTGACATTGATTTATGGTCAGAAAATGAAAACTTACACTTCATAAAATATTCTTTTTTTTTTTTCATACTGGTGGCCACACCAGTTGCTGACAATTCCCAGGACATCCTAACAGAATTTTTATCTGGATCACTGATCTTAAAATGCCTCAGCCAGGCACATCATTCCTTAGAGCTTTCATGAATTGGCTCTTTTCTCATCTCTTGGCTAGATGGTTCCACTGCCTTCCCTTTTCAAGCAAGGAGGGATATTGTTTGTTGTATCAGCTAGCTTATAAATTGTGTGTGTATGCATGCACACACATGTACATGCGTATGTGTATGTGTTTCTGTGGGTGTAGCGGTCAGAAGGAACCTCAGTGTCACTCCTCAGGTACTATTCACCTTTAGATCATCCATCCCTCTTGAGACAGGGTTTCTCTTGACCTGAAGCTCACCAAGTAAGCTAGACCAGCTGTCCAGTGAGCCCGAGGGATTCTCCTGTCTCCATTCCCTGGTGTTGGGATTGACAAGTCTTCTGCATTTTTATAGGAGTTTTGGGGCTTGAACTCAGGTCATCGTGTTTGCAAGGCAAGCATCTTACTGACGGAGCTGTCTCCCCAGGTCTGCCACTTTTTAAATTTTGGAGTGCTGGTGATGGAACCCTGGTCCTTTTGTATGCTAGGCAAGGTCTCTGTCACTGAGCTACATTCCAGGCCAAGAACTAACTTCTGAGTGACAAAGACCTGTGTGCACTCCTCTGCATTATTTGCAATCAATAGATAGTCCTATTCAGTACCAGGTAAATAGGAACGTTGTAGACTTCCCTGTGGCCTGAACTATGAGACCTGCAGGCTTTTCCCCCTTCAGCTGTGTGAGATCTTTTTAGGGCTACACTCCTCTGGCCTGTGTTCATCATCTTCAGAGAAACTGACCAATCACCAAGCTTGCTGATAAAGAGATATAGTGCATCTTGAGGTTCTTTTAGTTCAGTTCTAGCCCACCAAGGGCTCCTTAGTTAAAGTCCACTCCAGTGTTCACACAACTTTAGAGGAAATCACCACATTCTCGTTATAGCCCAGTGGACAGGACAGGGCACAAAACAAGCGGTGCCTGGGCTCACATCCCAAGCTATCATCTCTAAACCGATGACAGCACGTGAAGCCGGGTGAGTCCTCCGTAGACTCTAGACTCGAATCACCACCCACCCAGGCACAGAGTGTGTGCACTTCAACCCTAGAGCCCTCCAGAGGTCTGCAAGTCCAGGAATGTTCTGGCCCCCACTTGGAAGGCTCATGTCCATTCTCAGTGTTGGTAGCAGCATTTTTCCCCTGCTGGATGGCTCAGGGAGTCTTTCATCCTTTCCTCAGCTGGCTTAGGGGACCACTCCCTCCTTCCCAATCCTCACGCCTGTCAACACATCCTGTGATAACCAGCAGGCCACAGGTGAATCGCCTTCCTGTCTACTGGATGACAGCTGTTGTCAGATCCCCAAGCCTCTGCCAACCTCCCTGCTCCTCAGGGAAGAGGAATGAAGAGACAGGATGTCCTCACCTGGAGAAAACTGACCTCACAAAAAACCTACATTTTTGCCTGTGGTACCATGTACATAAGCTTCTCCTTTAGAATAAAGGGGGAATATTGACTCCAAGATAGTGGATTTGCAAATGTGTGCCTGTCTTATACATGTGAGCTGGGGAACATTCTGGATTTACATACACAAAATGAGCAGAGAAACAAAGCAGTGGTATAGGGTGGGTGGTACATTTTGCTTGAAATTTTCAGCTAATTGAAGCCAATATATATATGTGGCAAGGAAAGGGTACCATGGAAGTGCCGCAGTTGGTGTGTACAGACACAAACTGGTGCAGTATTTAAAGTATCTGATATCCTCTACACTGTAACCCCAGCTTTTGTGAGCTCACTTTATGTTAAGAAGCGGTGTCCAGACCCCCTGGACCTGAGCCAGCACCATTGTTTATAGTCCATTTTTGTGTCACCCACGTCAAAGAGAAATGCATTTTAAGGATAATGTGCTGGGATTTCAGCTGGCTTCCTCAGGGCAGTGTGGGAAAGTGGAGATTTCATGCTATTCATGACAAGCCTTTAAGAGCTGTCAAGGGAGGGAAGAAGATTAAGTGGCAGAACATTACCTAGCAGACCTGGCTTTCAAATGTGTGCAGTGGTTTAGTTTGCAGAGCATAAGCACCGATCTTTGTAAGAACTCTGCTAAGTGGCGAACCCTATTCATACCGGGAAGGGTTTTATCTATATTGGAATCTCAAGAGTGTCTCAGGTACCAGGGAAAAGGCCATTGTCACCTTCAGCTTGTGAACGGTAATCCTGTAGAAAATATTTTAAGGGAAAATTGCCTGAAAAATGGAGACAAACTCCCTGGAGTAGGTAAATGGATTCTTTAAACATTTCTTTCCTCAAACGATGACTTCTTTATTTAAAAAAAGTAGGACAAAAGGGGGCTGGAGATATGGCTCAGTAGTTAAGGCATTTGCCTGTAAAACCTAACAACCCGAGTTGGATTCCCCAGTACCCACTTAAAGCCTGATGCACAAAGTGGCGTATGCATCTGGAGATCATTTGCAGCAGCTAGAGGCCCTGGTGCACCTTTTCTCCCCCCCACCTCTCTGCTTGCAAATAAATAAATACATAATTAAAAAACATTAGAAGAAAAGAAACAGATCTTTTGACAAACAAGAATTAGCGTAGTTGAACAGGTATGATCTCAGTAAAATAAAGATCGTTTTTTGATGAAATCAGAGCTTCACTGCTGACGGAAATCAAAATAATCAATTAAAGGATCATTTATTCATTACAAGGTTGGGATTTCTCCCAGTAGACCTTAAAAAAACCCCACTTTCTAGAGCTGGGGAGTTGGCTTAGTCAGTAATGTGCTTACCATGCTGACCTGAGTTCAGATCTCCAGAGTGCACTGCCATGCAGGCCTCAAGACTGACCACCCACCTATAATCCCAGAACCCAGGGAGTAGAGACAGGGCTCCTGGTGAAGGTGGTAGCTATACAGGTAGGACTGGCATGCTGTGGGTTCGAGTGAGGGACTGTCTCAATAAATAAGGTGGAAATTGATCAAGAAGACACCTGATCTCGACATGCCAGAGTGCACACACACACACACACACACACACACACACACACCCCTTCCAAATACTTAATTCCAGCGTTTCAAAATGATTGACATTTCTTACATGTGAGTAGGAGGGCCATGAACATAAGCACCTACTGGATTCACAGGTTTGGGACATCCTGGCTGAGTCACGGAGTCTTCTAGGAAGGGTTGGATCCCAGTAAATAAATCCGAGACAGGGAAGGTTTTGTTTCAAGACCGGATAGTTCCAGAATAAGAAGAACCATATCCCCAGTCCCGGGCCAGGCTGACAGTGAGTTGCTCAACCAAGATGTGACATGGACAAACTCACTCAAAGGCTGAGGAGTCAGAAGCTCATAGGTTCAGAATGACAGTTGGGCTTATGAGCTGAGGCCTTTATGAGGGGGGTCAATGCAGTCCCCCCGTGGGTTTCTCTCATGGACTTCTAACTGGAACAACACATTCCCCTGAGTCACGCTGAAACTAAGTAGTGCTCACTGCAGCCCAGCAGGGTGTGGAGTGACTTGGACAGGCTGTGTTCATATGTGGTCACCAAGGAGCGTGGTTGTGTAAGGCAGGAGTGTGCGTTGACCACATTGAGGAACTGGGAGGAGACAGAGAACTGGAAGCTGTATTAGGAAAGGTTGAGTTCTGCTTCTTGTGTAAGAAAGTGAAACATCTATTCAAAATGGATGGTGAGGCAACATAAAATCACAAGACTCCCCTTAGAGTGCTTGTGAGGAATAATGACTTGTAGCTTTTTGTCACTATGAAATATTCATTTCATTTTCATGTCGACATAATGCCATATGTGCTGGAACTCTCCTATCATTTAATTTCTTTGTCCCCTCCAAAATCCATGTTGAAATACATCCCCAACACAAGCATACTGGGAGGTACAGCTTTTGAGAGGTGACTGAGTCCTGGAATTAATGATCTTACAAATCGACTTGGTTGACGGAGTTTATCCCCTGTATCAGTCACTTTTGCTTTGCAGTGACCAAAATTCCTGACAGAAACAAGAGGCTCACGGTTTCCAAAGCTGCCGTCCATCATAGTGGTAGCATTCATGGCGGTGGAAGTGTGTGGAGATGCCTTACATCAAGGTGGACCTGGAAGCAGAGAGAGTGTGGCTGGCACACCTTCAAAGGCTTGCCTCCTGCTGTCTTCTTCCACTAGCTAGGTCCTACCTCCTAAGGCTCCATCACATTCCAAAATATCACCAACCACCGTGGAACAAGCTGGCAAAGCATGGGCCTGTGGGGCACATTCCATATTCGAACCATCCGCTCCTTAGAGCCTCTGCCTTCCTCCATGGAAGGTACAGCCTTGTGGAGTGTTGGGTGGGGAAGCCCCAGTTACATTATAAAAACAGGGGGGATTTGAGTTAATTTAACAAATTTATATGAGCACTCTCATAAGTCAATGTTAACATGTAAACAATATATAATAAGCAATTTCAAATAGAAATGTAGACCCAGCTCTCTAGACCCTGAACTGCAACAAGGTGTAATAGACCCGGCATGTCTGTGGCCCCTTAAGAAACTCCTAGACAACCCCTACTCTCTGATAGTGACAGGTGAGAAGGTCATTGGTGCCTCAAATGGAATTCTAGGCTGAAGATAGTGCTGTGAGGCTAAGTGGGTGTGTTCTGCTATCTATCCTGGCTAGGAGATGAACCTGAAAGCCATGTGGAGGACACACCCACAAGCCAAGGTGTAAAGGTCCTTCTGCCTCCAGGGCCCTTGGCAGTGGATCTCCAAAGACTGACAGTGGGGTTCACCTGCCCCGTGCCCCAGGAGCTGAACATATGGATGGCAT
>PVHP010046976.1:0-13061 GCA_004024765.1 Zapus hudsonius
ACAACTTTTTTCAAAAGAAGAAGGATAAAGAAAGACTTTGTAAGATAAGCAAATGCTGAGGGAATCTGTCACTCAAGTCTGGCCTATAAATTGCTGTTGGAAGTTCTACTTTTGAAGCAAAGGGATGATGAGAACTGGCATGAAAATACACAAGTCTAGAATTCAGTAATGGAGAAGATTCACAAAATATAAAGAAAATAACTTCACTACATAAAATCAATGAATCATAAAAATTAGCAATAAGAATTAAGTTGTTTTCGTTCAAGTACGTTAGCAAGTACATGAAACAATGAATAAATAATACAGAAGATTGACACCAAGAACTGATGACATTGATGTGATTCCTTATTTGTATGGTTTATAAACCTTTCAATCTGATTGGTGTGAGTAATGAGAGGGGCAAAAAGGAAAACTAGCTAGCACAGACACCCTGTATCTCTCTGCTTGGTGACCAGCATGAGGTTAGCTGACTTGGCCTGCCCATAGCTAGCCATTCAGGTGTCCTCTGAAACTGGGAGCCAAAGTAAAGCTTTCCTTCCTTGTGTAAGCTGATTTTCTCGGGTATTTTATAACAGTAACAGAAACCTAATGAATACATCTTGACATTAGCCCCATTATATGGGATGTAAGTGGGATAGATGGATATGTTAGATTTGTTTTCAGTTTCTTGAGGAATCTCTGTGCTATTTTTTTCATAATTGCTGCACCAATTTTCATCTCCAGCAAGAATTTCTTTATCTCATATCCTATCTAGTAGTTATTAATTTGTGCTCTTTTGGTAATAGCCATATGTTGTAGGCAGCTCCATGCTGCTGAGATGAACTTACAAATCAGAAACAGTTTATTTGAAGCTTACAGATCCAGGGGAAATTCCATTAACGCTGGAAAAAGCTGGCCCCCTTTCACAGATCCAAGCACAACCACACAGTCAGAAGCACAAGCAAGAGCATGCAAGCAGCAGAGAACAAGGCCACAGTTCACAAAGCTCTTTGTATACATGTGGCATAGAAATCAGATCTGCACCCAGTGACAACTCCTCCAGCCAGGTGGATAGAGAGAAACATTTAATTAAAAAGAAAAAGAAAAAACCCCGAGTCTATTGAGGGACATACGTTTATAGGACCATGCCATGCTAGCTAGAATGAAATGGTATTTAATTGTGGGTTTGACTTTAATTTACCTAATAACTAGTAAACTTGAGTATTTTTTCATGAATTTTTTGGTGATTCTAGAAGAATCTATTCATGGCCTTTGCATATTTTAAAATTGTGGTATTTTTTTCCATTTTTTTTAATTTTTAAATTCTTTGTGTATCCTGGGCACTAATCCTTTGGGAATGTGAAAGACAGCTAACTTGCAAAAAGGACTTCACATGACTTAAATGTATGACAAAAATCCACTGCACACACAAACAAGCGAACTCACTACTAGGTGTATTCCCTCACCACCACCCGCTGTGGCCCTGGGTGTGCTCCCCACCCCTCACAGGTTCCTGCCCTGGCCCCATTTGCAAGCCCAACCAGACACCACCTCCACAAAATTCAAGAATCTATAAGAAATGGGTGAATTCTGACATGTAAGACCTAAAATAACTGAACCCAGAGCAGATAACTCTCCTAAACAATCCTATAACATCCATCAAGATTTAAATGTAATTAAAAACCTCCCCCAAAGGAAAAGTCCAGGTCCTGATGGATTCTCAATTGAATTCCACCAAACCTTCATAGTAGAACTGAAGCCACTTTTTCTCAAGCTTTTTCATATTAGAGAATAGGGATAGTTCCTAATTCCTTCTGCAAAATTAGCATCATCCATACAAGCTGAGACAGGTTTAGCATAGTCCTGCCATGTTGTCACAGAAGCTTAAGGGGTAAAACCTCTTCCTTAGCAAAGAGTTAAAAGTTCATTGCTGACATAAACATGAAAAACAGGAATATGCTCTAGTAGTTAGGAGAGAATAGAAACAAGGAGATGGGGAAATGGGTGCTTGTGACTGGTCGTGCTGATCCAGAACTAACTGCAGATTCTCGCCCCTGTTATTGTGCTTTACCTGCCTTGCCAGGAGCTGTTTAACGGTTAGAGAAGATTTTATTAGAAATGAAGTAGCCCCATCTAATTATAATATAGGAAAATTTGGGACTAGGACACTAAGACCTGGTCTTCGTGGGTTTTGACTTTTTTATTTTTCTTTCTATTATTTTTTATTCTTGACATTTTCATACATGTATAAAATATAACTTGATCTTATTCCTCTCCAATTGCCATCTCTTTATCCTCTCCCTCAACTAAAATTCTTCATCCCAGTTAATTCTCCTCCTACTCTTAGGCCCTATTTTTCCCCAATGTTTATATTAGAGTTGCTTGTATGAGCATGGTTGGGAGGTTATTTACTAGAGTATGGACAAATTACCAATGGCTACATCACTGAAGAGCATGACTCCCCACACCCAGCAGCTAAACTGCCTTTGGCTCCTCTGGGAGATGTGGGGTCTTAGGAGCCCTTTTCCTATCCTTGTCGGAATGATGACATGCTGTCTTGTGCAAAAAACCACGTGCTGTGAGTCTGTGAATATAGCAGTCATGTCCTATCAGAAGACAGAATTCTACACCCTTTTCTAATCCTCCTGCTCTTTCATTCTTTTTTATATCTTTATTATGATTAAGTATATACATTGTGTGAGCAAATCTTGTAATGTGTCACCATTTCCCTCCTCTCTGTCCCCTACCCACTGGGGCCCTTCCTTGCTGATCATACTGGATCTGTCCATAAGGTAGGGGGTTATGAACTGCAGCCAGTTTTTCTATTTTTTCTTGCCTCTCTATTGTTGCTGAGGGAGGCAATGTCTCTGGGTATTCTCCCCCACCATGGCTCTTAAATTCTTTCGGCCCCCTCTTCCATTCAGTTCTCTGAGTTGTAGTGGGTGAGTTTTGAGTCTTTGTTGTTGAGATCTTAAGTATCTCTGGATCTTTGCCCTGGGTTGTGGGTATTATTAGTGTCTGTCTCCATTGACCTTTCATGGGTTATCAGACTTGCTGTGGTGATAGGTCTCCTGTTTGTCTCCTCACTTTCTCATAGGTCTCATTTGGGCCCTGTGTGAAAGCTAGGTGTGCTTTGCCTCCTACCAGGATGTCAGCCTTTGTCCAATGTCTTGGTGGAATTGAGTTGTTCCCGGCTCTCTCACTGCCTTCTGAAAAATACAAACAGAATTGCCATCGGGAAGCGAGATCAATATAGGTTAAATGAGAAAACAATGCTATTTTGGCTAGATACTAATGGGTGTAGCCTCTCTGTAGCTCTCTGGTAGTAGGAATTTCCCCAAGGAGCCCAAGTTCTTGGACTCTATAGGATTTTGCCATGGATCCCAGTTCCAGTTAAGGGTTCCTTGTCACTAAGGGGATCTCTGAGCCAATCAGTAAGCCTTTGATTATCCACCTCGGTTTAGTGCCACTATTGTTTAGATGAACAACTCTTGACTTGCTGGTCTCTTCCATATAGCCATATGTTTTAGCATTGTTGTGACAACTGTCTATATTGTATAAGAGTGGTCTCTGCTTTCTCCAAATATCATTGACCAATTTCCCCTGGCAGCTCATGCAACACCTTCCAGTGCTACACATGCTACCATCTGGAAGCTGTTTACCATTCTGGATCGCAGGATCTCTTGGCATTGTTTGATGACACTTTGTGATTTCTTCAGCAATGGGGTCTTACCTTAGGCATGGGGCAGGTATGCAAGAGCTTTGACAGAAGTATGTCACTTTTTGGGGACCTTGTGGGTTTCTTTGATCAATAGCTCAGTGAGGGAAGGAACCAATAACTGGGACAGGGAGATGAAGGCCTGAGAAAATATTCTTGAGATTAGGCTTAGACCTGTGAAAGGGGAGCAGCCTCTTTTGCATTCTGGAACTTCCCCTGTATCTATAGCTGCAAATAAATCTTTTCCTTCCACAAACTGTGTCTGGTTTGGAGATTCATCCCAGTGGCGTGTGGCTGAGGACGACAATTGCCATTCTGGCTGGAGTAAAATGGAATCTCACTGTTGTTTTGATTTGCATTTCTCTGATGATTAAAGACATTGAACATTTTCTCAAATGGGAGTTGGCCGTTTATATTTCTTCCTTTGTGAATTCCCTACTGAGTTCAGTTTCCCATTTTGTGAAAAGGCTGATTGATAGTTTTTTATTTAATTTTTGAGTCCTTTGTATGTTCTAGATATGAGACCTCTAACCATATTGTAGCTGGTAAAGATTCACTCCCAGTTTGATAATGGTCTATTAACTTTGAGTATGGTATGCTCGTCTGTACAGGTTTTTAGCTTGATGAGATCCCATTGGTTGTTGCACTTCCTGGGCTATCAGAGGTTTTTTCAGGAAGTTTTTCCCTATTCCTATCTCATAGAGAATTCCCACAATTTTTTCTTCTAGGGTTTTCAGAGTTTCGAGTCTTATATTGAGGTCTTTGATCCATTTGGAGTTGATTTTTGTGCATGGTGAGAGGAGAGGATCTATTTCCAATTTCTCGCAAGTATCCAATTTGTCCAGCACCATTTACTAAAGATGCTATCTTTATGCAAGTTAATTTTGTTGGCATCTTTACTAAGGATGGCTTTGGATAACTGTGGCCTTTTGCCATTCCAAATAAACTTGGAGATTATTTTTTCTGTGTCCACAGAGAATGAAGCTTGTATTTTTATTGGTATTGCATTGAATCTGTATATAGCTTTTGGAAGTATTGCCATTTTCATGATATTAATTCTACCTATCCGGGATCATAGGAAATCTTTTCATCTTTTCACATCATCCTCAATTTCCTTCTAGAGATGTTTTATGTTTTCATTATACAAGTCTTTCACATCCTGGTTACTGTTATTCCAAGGTATGTGATTTCATTTGTGGCTATTGAATATGGGACTGTTTTGGTGGTTGTTCTTTCTATATGCAAGTCATTTGCATACAGAAAGGCAACTGTTTTGTGTGTTAACTTTGTATCTGCCACTTTGCAGAAGGAATTTATCACCTTTAGGAGATTACTGACACTCTACTTCTGGTCTGTTATGTATGGGATCATGTCATCTGTGAAAAGGGATGGTTTTACTTCTTTGTTTCCAATTTGTATCCCTTTTATGTCTTTCTCCTGTCTTATTGCATTGGCTAGAACTTCAAGGACTATGTTGAAGAGCAGTGGTGAGAGTGGACACCCCTGTCTTTTTCCTGAATTTAGTGGGAACTCCTTGAGGCTTTCCCTATTGAGTATTATTTGTGCTTTATGAGTTTTGTATGTGGCCTTAATTATGTTGAGGTATAGGCCCTCTATTCTAAGTCTTTCAATGTTTTGATCATGAAGTGGTGTTGGGTTTTGTCAGAGGTTTTCTCTGCATCAATTGAGATGACCTGATTGCTGGTTTGCCTTTATCTCATTTACTGTCCTAGCAAAGTCCATCTGTTTTTTCTCCATTGTATTGAGCCTTGTGCTGAAGGTTGCAAGCTGATTCTGCACATTTCCACTTATATTATCAACTTTTGCTTCCATTTCCATTAATAATCTGGATATAGACTCTACTCAAAATATGACCTGAGCATGATATCATCTCCTCCTGGGATTGCATCTGTGCTTGTTCTTTGATATTTTCAGTTTGGACTTCCAAAGTGTGGCTAGGCAACTGATAGTCTGAGAATGCAGAGGACCAGCAAGGCATGAAGTACTCATCTCTGCAATAGTGGCACTTAACTTAGGAGGGTAACCAATTCTCTGAATGGCTAAGAGGTCTGCTCAATGTCATGGAACCCCTACTTGGAACAAGGATCCAAAGAAAATCTTTATGGAGAATAAGAACCCAGATTCCAAGGGGAAGCCCCCAGTAACTATAGGCCTACAGAGAAGGTACAACCATTAAAATCTTGCCAAATTAACAATGTTTATCCATTTTAACCTATTCTAATCTCATTCTCTGTTGGAGAGTCTGTTTGTGGACAACCCAATTGCAGGAACAAGAACTCAAATGATGGCTGACTCTCATGCAGGAGATGAACCACCCCTAGCAAAACATCTAGAGCCCAGATGAAACCATAGAAGTGGTGAGATGAGCAAGGGTTCTGCTTCCACAACAAGTCAGGCAACAACATGCAAGGGTGATGGATGCAAACACCAAGGGTACTCAAGATAGTCCAATGCAGAAACCCAGAGCTCAACAGTAAAAAAGACTTAAATCTTACCCACCATGGCTCAGGGAATTTTGTGGAAGAGGCAGCAGAAAGGTTGTAGGAGACATGATGGGGGAATATCCTGAGTCATTGCCTCCCTCAAAAGAAAAACTGTCTACTGCCTGAACAACGCATAGCCCTCCATCCCATGGTGCTTTCCAGCAAACCCACTGAGGAGGGCCCTTATGGGATTGGGGTCAGGGAGGAGGGAAATGGGCATAACAACGCAAGATGTGCTCATACAGTGTTTCTACTTATTAACAATAAAAATAAATTAAAATAAAAATATAAATATTTAATAAAAGAAGTGGGAGATTCAGAACTATCATGAAAGCTCTCTGGTTATCAAATTGTGATTTAAAATTTTAAATCATTTGCTATGCATTGTTATTAAAATGCATCACTGCATCCAACAAACACAAATAGTAATAAACTCGAAGGACAAAGCTTCCTTTATACCCCTCATTTCTCATCTAGGTCCATGATAATTAATAACAACTTATTTTTTCCAGATCTCTATGTCCACAAAATACAGTTTTACATTATAAACACATATTTTATTCCCCAAAAGGTCATATGCTATTTTAACCACTTGTTTTATTCACACAGTAATACATCAAATAAATATTTCCAAATAAGTTCATGTTTCACACTCATTTTATCTTTTTTGTTTTTGTTTTTTCAAGGTTGGGTTTCACTCTAGTTCAGGCTGACCTGGTACTCATTCTGTAGCCCCAGGATGGTAATTTAACTACATGGTTTCTGTGTAGATGGCCTGTCTACTGGTGACAGTGGGTTATTGAAGTTTCCCAATATTATGTTGTGATTTATCTCTGACTTTTTCTAGAAGATTTGATTAATTAAAATTAGGTTAGATATGTAATTGTTTAGATTGTAATATACTCTTGGTGAATGGTTCCCTTGATCAGTACAAAGTGAAATTATTTCTTTGGATTAATTTTGACTTGAAGTCTATTTTGTCTGATATTAGTATAACCACACCTGCTTGTTTCTTGGCTACATTTGATTGAAATATCATTTTCTATCCTTTGACTATAATGTAATGTATGTCTTTGACAGTGAGGGGCATTTCTTAAAGAGAGCTAAAAATAATAGAACATGTTTTCAGATCCAGCCTTCTGATTGTGGAGTTCCAACCATTATTATTCAGACCTATTATTGAAAGTTGTAAATTAATCCATCTTATGTTGATGATTTGGTAGAGTTTGATTTTTTTCTTCATTTTACTTCATTTGTTTAAAAACTGTTCTATACTTGGGTACTGTTTCTCCCATGTCCTCTTGATTATGTTTATTCTTTTTTTAATGCAAAATATTTCATCTAGCATTCTCTGTAGTGCTGGCCTAGTGCTCATATATTTTTTAGCATTTTATCATGGAATATTTTTCCAAGAGAAAGATTTGCAGAGTATAGTAATTTGGATAAGCATCTGTAGTCTTTCAATACCTGAATATTGATTCCAACTTGTTCTAGCCGTTGGACTTTCCATTGAAAAGTCAGAGTTAATCTGCTGGGTCTGCCTTTATATGTGACAAAATGCTCGCTGCTTACAGCTTTCAGTATTGTTTCTTTGTTCAGTCCATTTTTTTACAATATGACACAGGATCAGAAATGAAATTCTATTTCTGATCCTATTTGTTTTTTTCTACTTCGATCACATTAACTTTCCCTCAATTTTGGGTTTTTTCTTTTATTATTTGGTTTAAAATGTTTTTATGACATTAACCTGAAGTTTTTCTTGCATGCCAATGATTTGAACACTTGGTCTTTTCAACGTTTCCTATATTTCTCTAATGTTCTGCTCATATATTGTTTTGACTTGTCATTGATTTTGACATCCTGACACATTTCCTTTATCTTGTCTTTAATTCCTGATATTCTGTCCTCCAAATTGTCTCTTTTATTGGAAAGGTTTTCAGGGAATTTTTATTTGAGTTATTGCATTTTATTTTCATTTGTTACTTCTTTGATGTGTCTGTGTCTTTTTTAATTCCATTTTCATTTTTTTTTTACTCTTTTAATTAGATTTAGCTGGTTCTTTGCTCTTGGAGTTAATCATGTCCTGTTTAGATTCATTCAGGTGTCTATTGACACCTTGCTTATGTCCCCTTTCTGTGGGAGAATTCCCAACCTGACAAAGCCCTATCCTAACCTTGCCTGTGTCCCCTTTCTGCCAAGCTTGTGCGAGTGAGTTCCTCATTCTCAACACCCAGCACACTTGCCCAAGTGGCCATCCTACCCACTCACCATGGGTGGGAGAACCCACATCATCCCACTCCTCACTGCAAAGGCTTGTGCAACCCCCCACAACCCCACAGGCACTTTTCTCCCCCCTTCCCATTTCTGCCAGGGAATGCCATGTGTAAACGCCCCCTAAGAGCTACTTAGACAAAATTATTCTAAACTAATAGAAAAATAATTCTAAAACATGATTATGATAAATATATACAACAAATTTAAAGAAATCATGAATAACCCTTGGAATGAAATCCACCACAGCTCAAAAATTCAACTAAAAGAACTTAATGGACACCTGAATGAATTTAAACTGGACATGATTAACTCCAAGATCGAGAGTTGACCATCAGCTTTTTGTCCCAGAGAAAGAAAAAAAAAATCTGGCCCAAATCTAAATCCATTAAGGTTCAGTGAGTGAGCAGACAGGGAAGTCTTAGGAGGTAGGAAGAAACATCTAAAATTAGCCTATGTGCAAAAGTGGTCCATAGTTAGAAGCTGCCCTTCTGCCCCTCATTGGTATCCAGACTTTGTAGAGAGAGATTTACTGTGTTCTCTTAAGTCAGAACTGATCTAAAACCAGGTTCCTGAGGCAAGAAAGGACGGGGCTTTGGTCCAGGATTTTCAGTTAGTAGGCTCGTGCTGAGGTAACTCTAGCAGAGTGCTTTATGCGGTCACTATGGTGGCTATGATGTCCTATTGTCCCTCATCTTCCTCACTGCATTTGTGTTCTTCAACCAACAGGGGAACATTCTTCAATGTCCCTCCAGCTCCCCCTACTGACAAAGCTTGTCACCAACATCATCAGCTTCATTTTGCCATCTGAAAAAGTCCTAGTCCATTGGATCATCACAAATGGTTAATAAAGGTAAATCCTTCCAATACATGTGAAGACACTTAGACATTCAATAATATGGACGAATTTCAAAAATTAAAACATATAAAAGCCAGGCACAATAAACCATAATCTATTTTCATTTTTACAAATTTCCTTAAAAGACAAAACTGTCATGATAACACCAGATATGTGGTTTCCTTAGACCAGTTTAGGGACAGAGATTGACTGCAGATAGACGTTTGAGAATGTTTTAAGGTTATTATAGTGCCTCCAATTTTGACAGCTAGTGATACAATGCTATACAGTTTCTGAAACTAGCAAAATTGTATTCTTAAATGGCTGAATTTATTACATAGAAGTTATATGTTTAGCAGCTATGATGCTGGACAAGCCTCCCACAAGACAGGGTGTGTCAGAATTTACCACAGCAGGGAATGAATTCATGAGACCCCAGCTTTCCCTCAGGATGTTGGCAGGTATGGTTCAGTGGTAAGTGCCCATGCTTTCGGTTTAAAAACAAACTCACCCGTGTTCCTACAAGTGATCCTAATTCCTTGGAGAGAGAGGGAGAGAGATAAAGAGACAGAGAGAGGAAAGTAGAAGCAGACTAATTGAGAAGAAAAAGGATAGTAGCAGGAATGGGAGAGAGAAAATCAAGGGTAATGGGTGGTGATTATGATCAAAATGCGTTACATACATATTTGTGAAATTTCATAATGATGCTCATGATGTACAATTAACATATGCTAATAAAAAGTAATTAAAATGGTGCCAATAAATCCATAAAATCATCACTAGCCCTTTTTATAGTTCTCATAGTCACCTTATGGCTTTAATATATTCACACAGTCATTGATGCCATTCATGTAATTGCTGTCGATCACGTGAGTGGGTACCATCTTGTGTTTAAATACACATATATAATGTTTAAATCAAGTGAAGACTTACCCATGAAGTGCTTATCCTTCCTATGTGACAAAGGCTTTCAAAATCCTCTTGCAGGTTTCTGAAATGCTCGCTGTCATTGCCTGCAGTCCCCTACCACGCCGCAGAGCCTTGTTCCTGTACCTGGGATCAGCTCCCAGGGTCACCCTTTGCCTATCGCTGTCCTGGCACTTCTGTCTTGTGCCTCTGGTGGCCACCATTCTACTCTTGCCTTCTGTGATGTCACCTTCTTTACACTCCACATGTGATGTCGTATAGAGCTTGCTTTGCTGTGCCTAGCTTCCTTCACTCAACAAGACATGTAGTCTGTTTTGTGGATTTGGTGAAGGTTGGTCTATCAGTACTCGTGTACCCTCGAGATGGGGAGCTCCAGGAGGGCAAGGTTATTTCTCATGAATACAGCTTTTCATCCAATCCTGCAGAGACTGCAAGCACCTCTACCCAAAGTCTAACTCAGGGGCTTGTGTGTTTAACCACTCAGAAAATGTTCCGTTCAATTTATCTAAAGCATTTCCAATAAATTCATGGAGTTCCTCTACTATCTGGAAGTATGAGAGATTAGCCCTGTGTAAAACCCAAACAAAGGCTTTCCTAGGAAGAACCATTGGGAAAATACACAACTAAAGCTCCATTAAGAACTCTTTGTATCATATTTTGTCTACCAAGATTATCTCCAAGCCAATGTCTTTGATGGCCATCTTATTCATTTACTTTTAATTAATTCTGTTTGCTTTATTGGTGTTCTGGGAACCATGTCTCTCAAAACAGGAGTCTGCAGAAATACCCTGATGTCAGTGCCAACTCCCTTTACAATAAAAGCTCGAATTAATTTTACCTGAAGCTAAGGTGATTACTGCCACTGACCTATATCTAGAAAGAGTGTCCTGAATTCCCATGATTTATTCCCAAATGCTGAAAGCCCTAAGCTTTATTCTTTAAAAATGAGGAATACCAGGTGGACACACATAAAATGATTGTCAGTGAATTCAAAATATGTTGATGGAATTCTAATTCATTATGACTATGAATACACATATCTCTAATATACTCCAATGTTTTTACATTTTATCAACTTTATTATTCTTTTTGTCTCTAAACTGAAGATCCTTGGGAAAGCCATAATGAGACAATAAGTGGATCATTTTGACCATTCTTAGTTGAGAATTACCACAATTTTTACCAGGAAATATAGAGGTAAGCTATTTACGCCCCTGTAAAATGATGTTCCAGGAAAATTTTAATTTTTTTTAAACTTTTTACTGACAGCTTCCATAAATATAGACAAACCATGATCTTTTTCTCTACCACCTCCCTTCAAATCTACCCCTCCATCTTTCACTTAATCTCAATTTTATTTTTTATGTCATCCTTTTTTCTCCTATTAAGAAGGTCTTGTATAGGTAGTGTCAGGTACTGTGAGGTCATGAATATCAAGGCTATTTTGTGTCTGGAAGATTGTATTGTAAGCAGTCCTCCCCTTCCTTTGGTTCTTACCTTCTTTCTTTCACCTCTTCAGCAAAGGACCCTGAGCCTTGAGGGTGTGAACATGTGCTGAAAATTCATTCCACTGTCATTTCTTCTCAGCACAAATTAATTTTTAAAAGATATATTTCTAAGACATACCAGTATGAATAACTGCTATAGGTCCTTTTTGAAAATTATTTTCCTAAAGTATTTTAACATCAGAGAATAGAATTTTAGCAATTTTCTGGAAGAAAAGGCAAATAAAGTAATTTTATCAGTTAAAACCCATTAAGCTTCTACACTTGAAATAATGCAGATATACTAGTCAAAATATATTATAAACTGGGATATATATATATAGAGAGAGAAATGTGAATTGATAAATTTAACTATAATTAGATAAAAGCAAAACTTCTCTGGTGCTATAAATGGACATTTTGTCACTGTCTCAAAGTGTTCTACATGCATACTAGAATTAAGCTACTAGGATATTGGGTAATTGAGACTGGAAGTTATTTAAAAATCTGTTAGACAAGTACAATTCATAATATATTAAAATGAATGGTAAAATGTTTTAATTAAGAAAATGTACATATGTTATATATTCTTATCATGTTTTAAAGTAAATATATTTTTCAAAAATCCAATGATGAACTTACCAGAAAAATAGTTAATAAGCTGGAGAATGTTTTTAAATTTTAACTGTGATTCCATGCAGTTTCTTAAAATTAGCTTCTTAAGATGTTGGAAGGACAAATTATTTTTAAACATTGCATCCATTCCATAGTATAAAACTAAGAATGACTTTTCCAGGGAAGTTAAAATAAGAAAGTGTCTTTCAAATTGGGAAATGGAAACTTACTTTTCAGTTCATTAAAATGCTTTTATAGACATGCAATATGAAAAGCTGACCATGATAGAATAATTGTGTAACAAAAGCCTTCATTCTAGAAATTTAGTGATCCTCTATACAATATTCTTCAGCAACTTCTTCTCTCTCACATGACTGATCTGCGGGTAGATTTGAAGAGATTCTTCATTATTACTTAGAGTAATTACAAGGCAGAATTAGATACACCTTGTTTAAAAATCACTTGAATTCTTTTTTCAGAAGAGAAATCAGGAATGGCAAAAGAAAATCAATCCTTGACTACTGAGTTTATCCTCCTCGGGTTCTCAGACCACCCAGACCTGAAGCTCCCTCTGTTCCTGCTCTTCTCTGCCATATATCTGATCACCATGGTGGGCAATCTCGGCTTGGTGGCCTTGATATACGTGGAACCCCGTCTCCACACCCCCATGTACATCTTCCTGGGAAACCTGGCTCTGATGGATTCCTGCTGCTCCTGTGCCATCA
>PVHP010046977.1:0-13048 GCA_004024765.1 Zapus hudsonius
AAAACTATATGTACATATACATGGCTAGATAGAACAAAAAAGGCTAGATAGTAGAATGGAAAGAGATATAAATAGGAGTGAAAGAACTGAGTTCTGGCCGTTTTACTATAATTCTGTGACTTTGAGCAAGCACGTCCCTGCTTGGTTTCTTCACCTGCAAAGTGACTGACAGGGTTCATCTCACCATCTCTAAGATTTCTTCTCATATAATCTCAGAGCCAGAACTTTAAATAAAGAGAAACACGTAAGTATGATGTTTTAAGGTTCTGAGGTAATAAATCAGTGTTTATCCATATTTTACTGCTTTTATAACTGTTTATAGTACCTTCTTCCTCATTCCCGTACAATGACATGTTTATGAAGTTTCTCCAGCACACAAAGGCTCTCAACTCCTCAATCAGAAATGTTAAAAAAAAAATGATTGAAATGCCATGTTGCAAGGCTAACCACCAGGTAGATAAATCATTAAATAATTAAACCCCCATCAAGTATACTTTTCATTTTTCATCAAATATATTCTTGAATAAGTGATTTAGCCCTTGGTTTTCTAGTGTGGCTCTATGGTTGTTAATAAGGGTGATTCATGAGTAAATCGTTGATTTTCCGTCTCCAGATAATTTTGAGAAGCATGTGACTCAGCCCTATCATTTAAGTCTTTGTTTAGAACTTCGAATATTTGTGGTGGCCAAAATTCAAAAGAGGTTTTAGAAAAACTGAATTTCTGGGATTGGGGATTTAACTCTGTGGTAGGTTGTTTGCCTAGCAAGCACAAAGCCCTGGGCTTGGTCCACAGCAAAGAGGTGAAGGGACAAAAACTGACACACATTCTTGTACTCATAACATATGGCTTCATGATTTGCATCCTGGCAAATAAAATAAGATTTGCAAAAGCAAAATTTTCTGCCTTCATCAACACCAGGGGCCTGTGTGCCCCACCTATCAAAGCAGCATCATCCTTACTCTTGCATACAGAAGCTGAATACAAAACTCACACAGGGGCTGGAGAGATTGCTCAGCGGTTAAGGCACTTGCCTCCAGTGCCTAAGGCCCTGGGTTCAATTCCCCAGGACCCACATAAGCCAGACCCACAAGGTGGTGGCCTGTTTCTCTTTCTCACTCTCTCTCTCTCACTGTATCTCTCTGCTTGAAAATGAATAAATAAAATTAAAAAAAAACCTCACACAGAATTGACCTGGTCATACTTCTTTTAGACATGTAGCAAAATATCTCAATCATACCCACCTACTTTTAAAACAATTTTATGGAGTAAATCCAAATCAGAATTGCTGGGGAGATAGGGATTTCCAGTGGCCATCTCAATGATCATACAGCCCAAAGCCCAGATGTCCACAGGCCTGCAACCAACCATACACAAGTATGTAACCTTATTATTCCAAAAACATTTTTATATAAAAGGAAACAAGAATTTCTACTAACATAGGGGATGAATATGATGAAAGTATGCTCAGGTATAAAAATGTCCTTATAAAAGACATTATCTTGTACAATTAATATATCCTAAGAGAGGGGAAAGAATGGTTAAGTAGTAATATTTATAAATTTTCACTCTAGTATCATATACCACCTTTGGGATGTTCATTAAACGACATCATATTTCATTAATAAAATTAATTTGTACTAAGTTGCATGAGAAGCCATGTTAGTGAACCAGATGAAAAGTAATCAATTCTAAAATGTTTCAGATACCAAGAGAAGGATCTATCACAAATAACTTGTAAATTAGAATTGAACATACACATTTAAAAAGTAAACATTAAGCCAGGAGTGGTGGTGCACGTCTTTAATCCCAGCACTCTGGAGGCAGAGGTAGGAGGATTGCCCTATGTTCAAAGCCACCCTGAAACTACAGAGTGAATTCCAGGTCAGCCTGGACTAGAGTGAGACACTACCTCGAAAAATAAAAAAAAAAAAAGTAAACATTAAGGACTGGAGAGATGGCTCAGCACTTGCCCACAAGGCCTAACAACCTAGGTTCAATTCCCCAGTTCCCTTGTAAAACCAGGTGCATGAAAGTGACACATTCATTTGCAGTGACTAGAGGCCCTGGCACATCCAAACTAACTCTCTCTCTCTCTGCTTGCAAATAAATATTTTTAAAAATAGTGATAATCTCTCCACACAATGGTTCTTAAATGTTCATATCACTATACTTGTAAGCTGATCAACCTCTGACTCTGAAGAAACACAGTAAGCACAATGAGATCTGCTACTCACTGTCCCAAATGATAAGAATTATAAGAACTGGTATCTGCTATAGTGGTGAGAAATTCATGCTACCAGGCACTGGCCTGGGCTGTAAATTAATACTATTTCTCTGAAAAGAAAATTGATGACAGATAGCAAAATTTAAGCAGAAAATAATAGTACACTTGGGAGGCCAAGATAGGAGAACTGGCACAATTTTGATGACAGCCTGGTCTATTTAATGAGTTTTAGAGCATCCAGGGCTACATAGCAAGACCCTGTCTCAAAACAATTTTTCAATTGCAAATATTGTTTAAATATTTAACTATTTGTTTATTTGCTTATGAGGGCATACCACTGCAAACAAATACCAGGCACATGTGTAACTTTTTATATCTGGCTTTATGAGGGTACTGGTGAGCACCTATAACCAACCCCTGAGTTATCTCCCAGCCCACAAATATTTTTTAAAATATTTTATTTATTTATTTAAGACAGAAAGACAGAGAGGATATGGGCATACCAGGGCCTCTTGCTACTATAAAACTCCAAAAGCATGTGCCACTTTGTTCATCTGGCTTTATGAGAGTACTGAGGATTTGAACTCAGACCATTAGGCATTGCAAGCAAGCATCTTTAACCACTGAGCACTCTTACCAGCCCAAATGCAAATATTTTTGACTGTACTACTTTATTCTGAAAATTTTGTCCTAAACTATATACAGACACATAAATTACAAAAGAATTTCAAAGCCAGCACTCGTGAGGTAGGAGGATTGCTGTGAGTTCAAGGCCACCCTGAGACTACATGGTGAATTCCAGGTCAGCCTGGAGCGAGACCCTACCTCAAACCCCCCCCCCCAAAAAAAAAAGAATATCAATGAAGGAATATTTGTGGTAGAAAAGGCTGGAAACAGAATAATTATTAGGAAGGAAATGGCTAAGTAAATTATTATACAAGCATACCATGAATACTGAAAATTAAACCTAGGGCCTCACACCTATCTTGAGCAAGCACTACTCTAAGCTGTATACCTAGTTTTTCACTTTTTTCCATGTGTATGTGTGGTGCATGCATGCATGTGTGTTCATACACATGTGCACATGTGCATATGGAAGTCAGAGGTTGATATAGAGTGTCTTCCTCTATCTCTTCCACCTCATTTTTTAAGACAGGCTCTTTCACTGAACACAACCTAACTAGCTAGCCAGTAAGTTCTAGAGATTGCCCTGCCTCTACCTCCTGAGCATGGGAATTACAGGTGCTGGGCACCATGTCTAACTTTTGTGTGGGCTCTAGGGATCTTCATGTTTGTGCACCCCCTTTCATTTTCAGAGAGGGTCTCACTAAGTTGCCCAGTCTGATCTTGAACTTGCTCTTTATCCCAGGTAGGCCATGGACTTGCCATCTTTCTACCTCAGCCTCCTCAATAGCTGGGATTACAGTCCTGTGACACCAGGCTCAGCTTTAGTCATATAAGATGATGAGGAAGTTCTAGCTATATATTCTGAAAAGAAATGGTCTCCCAGTTAAATTGGCAAAGAGCAAAAAAGCAAGCTTTATGAAAGAATTCAAAGGTCAAGTAAATGGAAAGACAGTCCATCTTCATGGATGGCTTCTTAAAGACAATATTGCCAAGATATCAGTTCTCCCAAGCTATAAGGATTCAATGCAATTCCCATCAAAATCTCAGTAAAATTAAAAGATAATTATGCAATCAACATATTAGCTAGATTTACTCATTTGGCAATATATAAATATACACTTGAAAACATATTGTACATGATAAACACCTACAATTCTGTCAACTGAAAAACAATTTTGATCCTATGGAGAGGCAACAGAAGCAGGATAGGAGAATGATGCTGAAGAAGAGCAAAGTCAGAGGATGGACAGTGCCTGTCTGATTCCAGACGGACCACACAGCTACAATAAACTAGATGTGAACTGGCAGAGACCCGACAGGTAGATCAAGGCAACAGAATACAAAGCCCAGAATGAGATGCCAACAAAAATAGAGACTACTGGAGTTTTTGTTCAGTTTAGTTGGTTTGAGAAGTATTTGTTTTTTAGTTTTGTTTTTGGTGCTGAGGATCAAAGCTAGGCAAGTGTGTGTTCTCCCACTGAGCCTCGGCTCCAGAGCCTCCACTCATCTTTGAAAAAATAGCAAAAAGCAAAGACAACTGAATCGAGGAAAAATATCATGTCTTCAACAACTCGCTGGGACAACAGAAGGAATGAAGGCAGGAAGGGAGGAAGGGATTTAGGAGGCCAAAGGGAAGGAAGGAAGAGAAAAGCTCAAGGCCAGGCTGGGCTACATCATGAGGCCTCATCTCAAAAGTCAAAGAGAGTGGGTAGACGTAAGGAAGGGAGGAAGGAAGGGAAGGGTCAGGGTCCTCAAATGCCCTTCATGTGCATATCCCAGTGACTTTTTTCTTTCCACTGAACTGTACTTCCTAAAGGTTCTACAACCTCCTAATAGTTCCAACAGACCAAGCCTAGACTTTGCAGGGGGGGGGGGAATGGACACAAATTTTAACAGTGACCCTTGTCAACAGCGGTTCAATTAGAGCATATCTGAAACTCTACCATCTTGACCAAAACTGATTGTCATGGTTTGATACAGGTGTCCCCCACAAACAATTGAATGTATTCTGATAGATCTATCCTCAGCTGATGGCAGTTTGGGTTTTACAACCTCGATGAAGCTGTGTTGTTGGGGGCAGGCTTATGGGGGTTATAAGCCAGCTTCCCCTTGCCAGTGTTTGACACACCTTCCTGCCGCTGTTTGCAGTGTTGTGGCAGAGGTGATGTCCAGCCCTCTGCTCATGCCATCGTTTTCCCTGCCAGAATGGAGTCTCCCCTTGAGTCCGTAAGGCAAATAAACCCATTTCTCTACAAGCCACTTTTGTTTGGGTTCTTTCTGCGCAGCAACTAGAAAGCTGACCACAACACTGATGTACATTATTACAGTGACAATACTAGAGAACTGGGAACAGTATGTGGAAAATACCAGAGTATGGACAGTGGCCACCCATGATCCAGGTAATTCTGGTATCATGGAAGCAAGCTGGAACAGACCTGTAAAAAGTAAACCTGACAGTTTTCTTTAATGAAATCTACCAGAGCTTCAAAAAGCAAGAGCTGGGCATGGAGGCACACCTTTAATCCCAGCACGAAGTAAGAGGATCATAGTGAGCTTGAGGCCAGCTTGGAACTACAGAGTGAGTTCCAGGTCAGCCTGGGATAGAGTAAGACCCTACTTTGAAAAATAAAAAAATAAAAAAAGAACCTTAAAATGAAACCAAGTGTAGTGGCTCACATCTTTAATCCCAGCACTTAGGAGTTTGAGGTAAGAGGGTTCCCATGAGTTCAAGGCCAGCCAGTGCTACAGTGTGAGTTCTAGCTCAACTTGGACTACAGTGAGATTATATCTCAAAAAAAAAAATATATATATATATATGAAAGCAGCCAGGTGTGGTGGCACACACCTTCAATCTCAGCACTCAGGAGGCAGAGGTAGAGGATCACTGTGAGTTCAAGGCCACCCTGAGACTACATAGTGAATTCCAGGTCAGCCTGGGCTAGAATGTGACTCTACCTCAAGAGAAAAAAAAAAGGAAAAAAAAAAACACCAAGGGTAAATCTTTGTGACTTGGATTTGACAAATTATACTGAGAAATAGCATGTAAGGCAGCCAGCAAAAGAAAGAGAGGTAAAAGAACTTCATCAAAATTTAAAGCATTCACCTGGAGGGTGGAGTATGCCTGCAATCTCAGAACTCAGAAAGTAGAAGCAGGAGAAACCTTGAGTTCCAGGCCAGCCTGGGTTACAGAACAAGACCTTCCTTGTAACAAAAAGAAAACAACCACTACCCCTTTGAACATCACAAATCACAGAATAGGATATATTTATAAATCATAATCTGGCAAGAAATTTACATAGAGATATAGAATGACTGCCATGCAGGCTGGGGTGTGGTCAGGTGGAAGAGTGCATCCCTAGCACTAGTTCTTTATATAAAGTGGGTGTGGTGGTACATGCCTTTAACCCCAGCATGAAGGAGGCTGATTAGGAGGATCAATGTGAGTTTGAGGCCAGCCTGGGACTACAGAGTGAGTTTCAGGTCAGCCTGGACTAGAGTGAGACCTGGAAATTATGATCATGGTATTGTCTTATGTATGGAAGCGTCAATAAAAAGTTTTTAAAAGCCAGGTGTGGTGGCAGAGGCCTTTAATCCCTGCATTCAGGAGGCAGAGGTAGGAGGATTGCTATGAGTTCGAGGCCAGCCTGAGACTACAGAGTGAGTTCTAGGTCAACCTGGGCTAGAGCAAGACCCTACCTTGAAACACACACACACACACACACACACACACACACACACACACACACACACACGAGAGACAGAGAGAGAGAGAGAAAAGAGAGAGAGAGAGAATTTTTAAAAGGCTAAGCACTTTACTTAGGAGAAAAATAAAAAATAATAAACGACAAATACTTCTTAGCATGCATGGAGAAAAGGAATTCTACCTGTTGGTTGGAATGCAACCATTCCAAACACTATGGTAATCAGTACAAAGGTTCCTCAAAAAATTAAAAACAGAACTTCCATATGATGCAGGTATTCTACTTCTGGGCACATGATCAGAAGAACCCAGAGATAACCATGCACCCATGTTTATGGTGGCACTGTTCATTATAGCAAAGTTATGAAGTCAATCTAGGTGCCAACCAAAGGGTGAAGAGATAAAGAAAATGTGTTATATAAAACATGGAGTTTTATTCATCCATAAATATTTTCCTAGCAATTTCATTTTCATGTGCAGCAAAATGGGTGGAACTAGAGATCATCATGTCAAGTGAAATAAGTCATCCTTAGAAATAACCTGTTTCAGCTGGGTGTGGTGGCGCAAGCCTTTAATCCCAGCACTCGGGAGGCAGCGGTAGGAGGATCACCATGAGTTCAAGGCCGCCCTGAGACTACAGAGTGAATTTCAGGTCAGCCTGGGCTAGAGTGAGACCCTACCTTGAAAAACCAAAAAAAAAAAAAAAAGAAAAAAGAAAAAGAAATAACCTGTTTTTCCCCATATATATAATTTAGAGGGAAGGAAAGGGTATGTAAGTAAAAAGGAGCTATTTTGAATGTGAGAAGGGATAAGAGAGAGGGAGGAGGAAGATAAAAGGTAACAGGATGATTAAAGTTCATTATATGTATGTATACATGAAAAGGTTACAATGAAACTTATTACCTTATGCAGTTAATATATATATTTGGGGTTGGAGAGATAACTTAGTGTTTAAAGGTGCTTGCCTGCAAAGCCTGCCAGCCAAGGTTCAAGTCTCCAGCCACCCATGTAAAGCCAGACCCCAAAATTGGCAAATTTATTGTTTGCAATGGCAAGAGCCCTGGAACACCCATACATACACCGAAATAAATAAACATAATTAAAATAAATAAATCCAGTTATCATATGAGCCAGCAATTTCATTCCTAGGTATATACCTAAAATAAATGAAAACACTGGCTGGAGCAATGCTCTGCGGTTAATGCTTGCTTGATTGCAAAGCCCGACTACAGTTCAATTCCCTAGTACCTATGTAAAGTGGCACATGCATCTGGAGTCCGTTTGCAACGTCTGGAACCCCTGGTGTGCCCATTCTCTCTGTTTCTATCTCTGCTTGCAAATAAATAAATAATAAGATAAATGAGAACATATGTCTACACCAAAATTAGAGTATAAATATTTATAGCAACATTGTTCACAATAGCCAAAGTATCAAAGGTTCATCCATGGCAGAGGGGTATGGCAGAGGGGTAAGAACATGTGTTCTATCCATGCAGTGGAAGATTTATTGGCTGTGAAGGAACTAAGGTACCGGCGGTGGGGTGGGGGAGAGCAGTTCACTGATAGAGCATTTGTGCAAAGACTTGGATTTGATCCCCAGCACTGCAGAAACAGGAGTGACAGTAACACTTTCATCCTAGCACTGTTATGAAGATTAAAAATTAAATGATTTCATGCAAAAGCATTTATAATAGTCTCTGGCAGAATGTACTAGTTGACATTAGGTGTTACTATGACAACAGAAACAGTTCCCAGAAAAAGTACAAAAATTATTCCCTTAATTCTATTAAACTGCACACCTCTGTCCTTTTATTCTTCTAGACTACTTGTTTTTTAGTTAGTGTTTTTATTAGACATACTGTCCCTTTTTGAGCCATCTAAATGGCACTATTTGAACATGTTGTCAGTCTTTGGGAAGAGGGTGCTACTTTCTTTCCCAGGAAGCTTGGCCAATCCTCTGTGGACACTGGGGAGGTCAGGTGCATGATTAAGGATCTGCAGAAGGCAGAGCTGACCTCAAGGAGGAGGCAGCACATATCAGACCCAGTGCGGAGACACCTGCAGTCACTCAGCCCAACAGCACCTCCAGTGGCATGGTGCCCCCCTCTCATTAAGCCCAAATCCACCTCAAGGGCAGAAAGTATCAGTGGTAGAAAAGAGATGTCTGGGAAAGATTAAGCAGGTTCCCGGTATACATACTTTCCATAAGAAGTATCTTTTAACACTAGTTCTGGAGCTCGGTACCAGCGTGTGGCCACATAGTCGGTATAAATGTCCCCAGGAGCTGCTAGTGTTCTCGCAAAGCCAAAGTCACAGAGCTTAGTAATTCCTGACTGGGACACTAAAACATTCTCAGGCTTTATATCTCGATGGATAATCTGAAAACACAAAGTTAGATATATTAAAATGAGGTATTTTTTTCTACAGCATGTCTCAAAACTTACAGAGAAAAGCTAGCTAAGACAGGGAAGCTATTTCCTAACCACACATATAAATAGACATGTTCTCAATGTTTGCCTCACCTATGACTTCAAAATGACTGAAAAAGTAAATGATATTCCTCTAAAGATCAAAAGGACTTGGTGAGAAAACTCCACTTTCATTTAGCCCAGTCCCACTCCAGGTCCCGTCCCTCCCCTTCCTTCCTTCACAGGCAAACATCTTGAAAACATCCTGGGCAGCAATGTCATCTGTCCTCTGCTGGCATGTCTGAAGGTTCTAGCAGGGGAGCGAAGCTACTGGGATACCCTCAGTCAAAGAACAGTCCTCTTTGGGGAAGGTCATCCTCTTCAACAGAGGGCACAAGTTGGAGAGTGACAAGGAGGAAGGGGACATCACCCACCCAGCCGGATCAGCTGAATCAACTCTGATGATCCATGGAGGACAGATGACTCAGCCAGATCACCTCACACCCCTCCTTTAACACTTGTCTTAAATCTCCCTTCATCAACATTGCTGCCACATCTAACAGACACCTCTTGGAGGATCACTGTGCGTTCAAGGCCAGCCTTGGGCTACATAGTGAATTCCAGGCCAGCCTGGGCTGGAGTGAGACCAGGCTGGCTTCCAACTATGTAGCCAAGGATAACGCTGAACTTTTCACCCTCTTACCTCCACCTCCTAAAAGCTGGAATTAGTTATGTGCCACTTCACCTGATGCTCTGTCTCTTTTCAGAATATTTTCACCACCAAGTTATGGAGAGAGGAGTTGGGCGTGGTGGCGCGCGCCTTTAATCCCAGCACTTGGGAGGCAGAGGTAGGAGAATCACCATGAGTTCAAGGCCACCCTGAGACTACACAGTGAATTCCAGGTCAGCCTGGGCTAGAGTGAGACCCTATCTCGAAAAACAAACAAACAAAAAAAAAACCACACACTACACTTTTGAGCTTTTCCCATCTACGGGCTGCTCCATCTCAATTTCCTCCCCCTTTTCTTACAAAAAATATTTTTATTTCCAAACAAAGGGGGGGATGGGGTACGCCAGGGCCACCAGCCACTGTAATCAGACTCCAGATACATGTGCCACTTTGTGCATCTGGCTTTACCTGGGTACTGGGTAATTGAGCCTGGGTCATTAGGCAAGCACCTCAACTCTCCAGTCTCCCTTCTTTTAAATTAATTTATTTAAAATAATAAAAGCATTTTCTTTAAATTGACATCAGCTGGGCTGGAGAAATGGCTCAGCAGTTGAGGGTGCTTCCTTGCAAAGCTTGAGGATCATCTGGGTTTGACCCCACCGTACCTGTGTAAAGCCAGACTCACAGAGTGGTATAAGTGTGGTGTTTGCAAAGGCAGGCGGCCCTGTCATGCTCACTCTCTCTCCCTCTTTGCAAATATTAAAAAATGACTTGACAGAAGTTATACATATTTATTACATACATATTGTTTAAAATATGTATCCATTGAGGAAATGAAGAATGACTAAATCAAGATAAATAATATATACATTACCTCTTATATTTTTTGTAGTAAGAATACTTAAAACCTACCCAACTGCTTTTTAAAATTTACTTACTTGCAAAAAAAGAAAAAACAAATTAAAAAATAATTTACTTGCAAGGAGAGAGACTGAGAGAATGGGTGTGGCAGTACCTCCTGCCACTACATACAGTCCTTGTACCACTTTGTGCATCTGGCTTTATGTGGGTACTAGGGAATTGAACCTTGGTTGTTATTAGGCATTGCAAGCAAGTGCCTCAACTGTTGAGCCATTTCTCCAGTAAAGAATGCAACACATAGGGCTTGGAGAGATGGCTCACTGGTTAATCGTGTCAGCAAAGTCTAACACCCCAGGGTTCAATTCCCCATTACCCACATAAAGCCAGATGCACATAGTAGTGCATGTGTCTGGAATTTGCTTACAGTAGCGCTCCCATTCTATCTCTCTTCTTGCAAATATAATATTTTTTTAAAAAAGAATATGACACACTGGTATTAACTTTTCTGAAATTTTGTATTCTCTGACAAAAAAACTATCCCCTCTTCAGCTCTTGGTAACTACAATTCTACTCTTATCTCTTATGAGGTCACCTATAGATTTCACATGAAATGAGATCATGTCACATGTGTTCTATGTGTGTGTGCCACATGTGTACTGAGGTCTCCCTCAGTAGTTCTCTGCCTTATTCAAGAGATAGAGTCTCTTGCTGAAACTAGAGCTCACAGATTGTTCTAGACTAACTATCCAAGAGCCCCAGGGATTCTCCCATCTCCAGCTCCCCAGAACAGATTACAGCCTAGCATTATATGTGGGTGTTAGGGATCCAAACTCATATCCTGGTATTTGAACGGCAAGGGCTTACCCACTGAGCCATCTCCCCAGCTCCCTGGCTTCTGCACGGAGTATCCTCAACACTTCTCTGCACTGTCACAAGCAATAGCACTTCCTTCTTTTTAAGACTGTGTAAATGCAACACATTTTCTTCGATGTATTTATTTTATCTGAGACAGGGACACTGACATGGGAGATGGGGCAGGGAAAGAGGGGATGTGCTAGGGCCTCCTGCTGCTGCATACAAGATCCACATATGTGTGCCATTTTGTGTGTCTAGCTTTATGTGAGTACTGTGGAATCAAACCCAGGTCATCAAGCTTTGCAAGCAAGCACCTTTGACCACTGAGCCATCTCTCCAACCTTTTCTTTCTCTTTTTATCACTTATTCTCCATGCATCCATCCATTGTTGGGCACACTTTGGCTATTGTGGCACTGCAGCGAGCTGAAGACCTTCAATTCCTTTGGTTACATGCCCAGTGGCTAGATTGCTGATCACATGGAATTCCTACTGTTAACTTCACAAGGAACTTCCATACTGCTTTACATATTGCATACGTTCTATAATGTATTAATTTCCATTCCCATCAACAGTCAGCAAAGGTTTTCTCCACATCCTTTCCAATTCCTTTCATCTTTTCACAACAGCCATTCTAACAGGTATGAGGTGATATTTATACCTCTCTGATTAGTGATTTTGAGCATTTTGTATAAACATGTTGGTCATCTGATAGATCTACTTTTAAAAATGTTTATCTCCTTTGCTCATTTTAAAATGTTCTCTTAATACTGAATTGCTTAAGTTCCTGTTCTTTATGTATTTTGGCTGCTATCTCCTTGTCATATGTATGGTTTCCAATCATTTTCTCCCATTCTGTAGGTTGTTGTTGCTGTTGGTTTTTTCCTTGACTATGCAGAGGCTTTTAGCTTGATGGCATCCCATCCATATTTCTGCCTTTGCTGTGTGTTTTAATGTTTTTATTTTCAAACAGATATAGAAAAGACACAGAGAGAATGGGCATACCAGGGCCTCAAGCTGCTGCTAACAAACTCCAGACACATGCACCATATTTTGCATCTGGCTTTACATGGGTACTGAGGAATCAAGCCTGGGTCTTTAGGCTTTGCAGGCAAGCGCCTTAACTGCTGATCCATCTCTCTAGCCCCGCCTCATTTTTTTAGAATGGAAAGAGGGCTAGGGCCACAGCTATAGTAGAGCCTTTGTGAAGCATGCACATGGACCTTAGTGCCATCCCCACATAAAATTACCCAGTGAATGATGGGGCATATACTCACTAGCTGTCAACTATCATAGCATGATTATAAATGTCTCAGTGACAGAAATCTGGGGTATATTCTTGTTTATTGAAAATATTGCCATAGGGCTGGAGAGATGGCTCAGTGGTTAAGGCACTTGCCTCCAGTACCTAAGACCACGAGTTCAATTCCCCAGGACCCACATAAACCCTGGTTCTCTCTCTCTCTCTCTCCTCTCTCTCTCTCTCTCTCTCTCTCTCTCTCTCTCTCTCTCTCTCTCTCTCTCTGCTTGAAAATGAATAAATAAAATATTTTTTTAAAAAGAAAATATTGCCATAAACTTTTGGGCTAGGCTATGACCCATAAATATCCACAATAAATGAGTACTTAAGGTAAGCCTATCTAGTTGAACCCTCTTAAGGTTGTCATACTATATTAATCCTTTTTTTTTTTTTTTTTTTTTTTT
>PVHP010046978.1:0-13089 GCA_004024765.1 Zapus hudsonius
CCCAGAGCCCTGCTTACAAAGAGGTTTTATTACTCATGTCATGTGTACATGACATTGGGCATGTAAATTAACAAGCACAAGGAAGCAGATGCCTACACCTAGCAACTTACGCCTTTACAGTGGGTTCCAGAGAGGCTCAGATAATCTTCCCCAGGTATTCTCTGGTCTCATCTTTTCCTAACTTCCTTATCACAGTAAAGGCAGTTGCTTCTTTGTCTCACTGAACTTCAAAGCTCTGGTAGTTTCTCACATCATGCTATGTGACTGGCCATCTGTGGCCTGCAAAATGTAATAATAAGGGAGAGGACAGTAAGCTCACGCTCATTTTTGCCCTAATAGTACCATGCTGTTTTTGTTACTATGGCTTTGTAGTATGTCTTTGGATCAGGAATGGTGATACCTCCTGCTGAAGATTTTTTACTTAAGATAGATTTGGCTATCAGGGGTCTTTTGCCCTTCCAAATAAATTTTGAGATTATTTTTCTATGTCTATGAAGAAAGACACTGGGATTTTTATTGGCATGGTATTGAATCTGTAAATAGTTCTTGGAAGGATTGCCATTTTTACTATATTAATTCGTCCTATCCAGGAAAATGGAATATCTTTCCATCTTATCACATCTTCCTCAATTTCCTTCTTGAGTGTCTTAATGTTTGCCTTATACAAGTCTTTCACATCCTTGGTTAATGATATTCCCAGGTATTTGATTTTTTTGAGTAAACAGGGAACCTGGTATTACAGGTTTGAAATACAGAAATCCCAGGCGACCGATCCAGAATGCTTCTTTGCTTTTTAAGTTAGCAAATCTCCAACTTTGACGCACTTGTAAGGTATGCATATTTCTGTATAGTGGATTCTGATTAATGAAACTTCTTATATAATCTCATCTGTTTTACTCCAGAATCTCCTTGGGTGGAGCAGAGGTAAGGCAGCAAAAGACTCAAGAACATTTGATGCAATTTTCCTTTTTCCTTGCTTGTCACAGCCAATTCCTTGATGGAGTCCTTCCCATTTCCTATGTCTTCACTTATCCAGCATCTCTCATCTTTGCTTCTTACATGGGTCTCCCAGCATACTTAAATCAATTACACACATGCACATGAACATGTCCATCCTCAACCTATATATATAGCATACAGTCACAGGGGAAAGGAGCCAGGAAGGAGATTGAGAACAGGGAATCAGAGAGGCTGGGAGACCTGAGAGAGAATGTTACACATTTTCCCCGAGTGTCTGCTCCCTGCTGTATCTCCCAGCAATCTGTTCAGCTTGGAACTTCACCTCAACCACAAGCTACTCCTATCTTTCCTTGAAAGTTCAACAATTGTGTACAATTTTCCCTTCCCCTTCTCTTTCCTCTATTCTTTCTATTTGGTGCTCTATGCTCATCTGACTTGATATCTAGTCTTCACCTGTACACACACTCATTAGTCCCATATTTAGTAACCATTTCCACTACAGTTCTGGAAACTCTCTCCACCTCCACTATTTCTGTTTTTCATATGTCTGGGCCATCTTCTGACCTTACTGACTTCCTTTTAGCGTTTAGGAACCTGAATTAACACAGGAGTCAACCGTCTAACTTTCATCAAAGTGGTACACTACAAAATCAACATTTGAACTGAGGAGATGCCCAGTGAGTCAAGTACTTGCTGCACAAATGTGAGGACCAAGTTCAGATCCACATAATCCATGTAAAGCCAGACATAGTAGTGCACACCTGTAATACCAGCAGATCCTACAGTGAGACAGGGGTGGGAAAGAGAAAAGAGAATCCCCAGAAATTCATGGGCCAACCAGCCTGGCATGGGCAGTGGTGACTCACAAGAAATGCTGTCTCAAACAAGGCAGAAGCAACACCTGAGGTTGTCCTCTGACCTCCTCAACACACTGTGGCATGCACACACACACACACACACACACATACACACACACATCAATATACAAAACCAGTAGATTTTTAAATATCAATAACAAACTTTGTAGAAAGAAATCAGGAAATAATCCAATTTAAATTAGCTTTTTAAAAATCCTGTGAATAAACTAAATTAAGGAGTAAAATATCTCTACAATGATAACTTTAAGACACTAAAGAAAGAATTGAGACACAAGATGAAAATATTTCCCATAATTATGGATTGGAAGAATCAATATTATGAAAATGACTATATGACCAAAAATTACTTACAAATTTAATGCAATCTCTACTGATATTGCAATAATGATTTTCACAGAAATAGAAAAAATTTAATACCAAAAATCATATGGGAGCAGAAAAAAATCCCTGATTATTCAAAACAATTCTAAGCAGAAAGAACAGCACTGGCAGTTTCACAATAACTAATCTCAAACTATACGATGTAGCCATAGTAACAAAACTGTACAGTAATGATACAAAGATAGACAGAAATACCAGTAACATAGAATATAAGACCAAGAAACAAAGCAGTTACAGACACCTAATCTTTGATATTTTCACTGCCTCAAAAAGGAAGGCCACAAGGGCCTTTTGATCCTTACCTTAAGAGAGAAGCTAATACCAAGAGAGGAGATGAAACACATTATTACAGTCAGTACAAAAAACCACATTCATTCAAGCCAGAGACTCTGGTGTCCTTATTGCCTATTCTGTAAACCCAGTTCACTAAGGGTTGTGTTGAAAACCATGGTGGCTCCAAGTGCTAAGTGAAATGGACTCTCCTGGCCAGGAATGATTCAGTTAATTTCAGACTAAATTTCCATTGTTTTTTCCCCCACAGGGCATCATAAACAGTACTGAGCAAAGGAAACTTTGGCAAGAGGACAGGAAATCTCCCTGCCAGGCCATTGGTTCTGGGAAATGCATAACCCTATCCAAGCAAGAAGCCCTTGGCAGAGGCCTACGAGAATGGCAACTACCACAGCCTCTTTCCCCAGTCCCAAAGACCAAAATCACCTTCTAAGTATGAGTGGTTCACTCTACTGTCTTGTGCTGAACACACTGTAGCACAGCACCATGCTGGTTCTCAAGGTTTCACCTTGTCTTCTCTTTGTCCTACAATTGTCCCAATTCCAGGACCCCTCAGGATCTTCCTCACTAAAGAGATTTGCTAAAGTTCAGAGAATCTAACCAATCTCTTGGCTTTCTGAAAGCACCTGTAGGTAACAAAGGCTTCCTTTCTTTCTCCTTAGGTGATGAAGTAGATGTGACTCAGCAAGGCTGAGCAATGCTTCAGCCCCTAGAGGCGGCTTTTAACTCTCCCTGCCCCAGTTTGCCGCCCTTGGGTCCTGGCACAATAGTGGGTACAGAGGAGACGCAGGCCCCTCCCTCATCCTTACCATTAGTATATAATGTCTGTTTATAAGCCCAAAAGACAAAAGCCATGACAAATATCTCTCCTCATCCATCATTCCTGATGTGGCAAGTTCCAGAAGCAACATGGCTTCAGCTTTAGTTTTATTTGCCATTAAACTTGTCTCTAAACTCCCCAAACCCACTAAGTCCTGGCACTTATCATCACTCAGTAAAGCTTTTTCATTCTTGATTGCCATGAAGAATTATCAGTACCCAACACTTGTTAAAAGTATAGCTCCAGGGAATTCCAGTGCAGAAGCCAGGATGGAGACCTAGACTATCTCTCCATCATACGTGGTAGGTAAACTGAGTGGGTAAGCTGAAAGGATGCTGTGTGCATATTGCAGTGGTCTGAATGTGGATTCTGCATTAAAGTTTTTGAGACTATTTAGACAATCTCTTAGGTATGCTGGTATTGTAGTTGCTAGGAAATTATACACATTCATATAGATCAAAATAGTTAAAACTTACATAGAAAAAAAACTTTATTAGGTAAAGTTTTCCCATGTCAAAATATTCTAATAATTCAGAAAATTGAGAAAAAAAATAACCCCAGTGACAAAAGAACTGACCTGAGGGGTGATGAAAGTGTGAGGCCAACAACTTCCTTTAGCTCTGTGGCAGGGTGTGGGTTATTGGCAGACAGAGTGTGGGAGAGGTTGATGAAAGGCATTATGCTAGTGATTCTCCTGCTAACAGTTTACACTAAACAACAACAAGGTCAAGAATATGAATAAGGACAGTCAAGGTAGCAGAGCTTTTACAAAGGAAAGGAAGAGCCCAGAAAGAAAAGAAAACTACCAACTAACTAACCAAGCATCTTTCAACAGGTCTGTGGTACAATCGAACATGGATATAATTTCACAAATAGCTAGAAGGAAGGAGCACAGAGGTTTCTGAAATGAAGAAATGAGATATGTGCAAAGAAATGAAAGTGTTAGTTATCCCAATCTGATACACATTATATACATGCATCAAATTACCACACCGTTCTCTACAAAGAAGTACAAGTATTGCATGTCAGTTGAAAAGAAAAGAGGAGGCTGGAGAAATGACTCAGTGGCTAAAGCATTTACCCTGTAAATAAGATGACTTTGGATCCCCAGCACCCACAGAAATGCTGGGTGAGTGAGATGACCTGCCTGGAATCCCTATACACAAGATGTGAGTAAAGGTATCAGGAAAAGCAGACTGGCTAGACTGGCCTGAATCAATGAGTTCTGGATCCAAGTAAGAGATCTTAGCTCAACAAATAAGGCAGAGATCCCTATAGGGAGACCTACCTGACATTGACCTCTGGCCTCTACACACACATACACACATGTATGTGCACATGTATCCATATCCACTCAACACATTCAAACACACATCAAACATGCCTACATGCCACACAAATATATACATGCAAAAAAAGAAAAGAAGCCGAGCGTGGTAGCTCACTCTTTAATCCCAGCATTCGGGAGGCAGAGGTAGGAGAATCACTGTGAGTTCAAGGCCAGCCTGAGACTCCAGTGAATTCCAGGTCAGCCTGAGCTAGAGTGAGACCTTACCTCAAAAAACCAAAAAAAAAAAAAATAGAAAAGAGGAAAAACATAAGGATATAAATCAACATATGTAATCTAGGAGAGATGACCACAGTTGAAAAAGCAGGTAAGATAGAGACAGGTGGATAAATATAAACATGGAAAAACCACACCCCTTGTGGAGCTTTTTGGCTTATTTTCTATTTATTTGGTTGTTTAGGGTGTTGGGGTTTTGTTGTTTGTTCATTGGTTGTCTTTACTCTTTGTTTTCCTGGAAAATTTTAGGTGACCATTTGTTACTGTTGTAATTATAAACATTTAAAAGGTGCTCTGGGGAGAGGGCTCAGTTAGCAAAAGGCTTGCCCTGCACTCATGAGCACCTGATTGCCAGAACTCACATAAAACAAGCTGTGCACAGTGACTTGCTCTTGCAATCTCAACACTGGCCAGCCAATCATCTAGACCAATGAAAGACTCTAATCAAAGCAAAGTGGACAGCGCCCAAGGAACCACACGCGAGGTTCTCCTCTGGCTTCCTCACTCATGCATGTGAACACATGCCCCTCCCCAATATAAATATGCAATTTTCATGTGGCAACTAAAAGGACACAACCATTCTCACCCAGTGCAAATCAGTGAGGACACAAATGATACCAAGTGACCCTGCCTGGGTCCATGGAGTGGAGGGACTGCTAGGTACACAGTTCCCTTTTCTGCAGAGCCAGGGATGATGGGACACAGACATGAAGCTCTCTTCCAGAGGCTGAAGAGTTAACCATGAGTGCAGTCCTCAGCTTCCCAGAAACATGAGCTGTGATCTCTCTCTCTCTCTCTCTCTCTCTCTCTCTCTCTCTCTCTCTCTCTCTCTCTCTCTCTCTCTCTCAGCATGGCAGGCTACATTTCAGTTTGATTGAAATTGTGCCATCCAGTCTGTCTCTCCACAAACAAATGAAATATTCTTAGCTGCCAGCATTTGAAGCACACAGCTTGCATCTTTTTTATGAAGAAAAATAAACACTGTGTATCATAACAACCAAGTCATGATGGTTACAACATGCCTGGGATGAACAGCTACTCACATGGTCCCGTCCCAAGAACTGGGTCAGGCAGAGCTGGCTGAGCAGTGAGGGAAAGAGGCCACATCAATGGATGCAGGGAATGTGGAGGAACTGCATGTAGATGTGCCACCAGGGAGGACACTCTTATCTGGTCACGTTGCCACCATTCCTAAAGAGTGAGGCTGTGTTGTTAATTTCCATGGTAACAATGAGTGGTGGCATCCAATTTCCTCTGTATTTCCAGTCACAACTTCATGACTCAGGTTTGCCCCCTCTCCAGACATCCTCTGTTTCTCTAACTTCCCAAACTAGTTCCTAAGACTGCTTTTCTACATCTCAAAGTGTAATCAGCCCCTGAGACCTCAGCAGGAACATTGGTGGGAATTGGGCCCCCACCCAACTCCTGGGGAAGAGGGATGGGCAATGGGTGAAGAATCCATGCAAAGTGAGCTTTCCAGAAGCTTCTCCATGAGCTCTACCAGAGTCTCTTAAGCCAAATCTGTGTCATAAGGCCACTTCTCACAACAAGAATGAGAATGTATTGATTTATTTGGGACTATGGGCATCCCACCAACTAGCCACGATCATTCGTTTCTGCAGTTGGTGGCCTTTCTTCATGTTAAGTTCAGTGCATCTAATCACATCTGGTCAAACTCCTGCTTCATGTCTTCTCTCTTATCTCTGAGTATTGCTCCCTTCATTGGGCCTCTTACGGCTGATATTAGAAACAGGTCCCTGCCTTGAGATGAGCTTTCTTTGCTCACAGGAGCACATTTGTAGGAAACACACACTCTGTTTTAAGAGGGTGACTGCCTACAGCTTACTTCAACCTTTCAATTTTTGTTTGTTTGTTTGTTTGTTTGTGGCCATTGGCATTTATTTGGAAATATTTGCATATTCAGAAGAGGATGCAAATATGTGTGTGAAAGTTCTATGTGTCACTTACCCAGTTGCCCCTCCTGTTAACATCTTACATACTAAAAAACATAGAATCAAGACCAGGAAAATGACATTGATGAATACACAGAACTACCTTGAAGTCTATTCTGACTAATTAACCTATCATCATAAACTCCTCTTCAAATGAAGTCTCAGGTAATGAACAAAATGCAGACAAACTTTTTGCTAGAATGGCCTCTAATCCAATTCCCAACAATCTTTGCTCCAATTTGAAACTTCATGAGCGCATACTTTACTGTATTTACTTTACTGTATTTTCTGGTCTTCTAAACACCCACCAGAAACTATCAGTTTCTGTTCAGTATCAGTTCAGTTCCACTCATAGCATACTAAATTTTTCCAAGCTTGCTTCTCCAAACTTTGGCAAGTTCCTCCCACAAACTAATTTCAAAGGCTGTGCACCACTCTTTCAACTAGTCACAGGAATAGCCCTCCTTCTGTAGACCAATTCTCTGTAGCACTTTTCATAGGTGTGATAAACATGCCTGGTACTCACAACTTTAAAAAGAATGAAAGATTTATTTTGTTTCATGGCTTCAGAGATTTCATGGTTGCCTATCTCCATCCCATTGCATCAGTCCCACTGGGCACTGACCTCACACCCTGGCCTGCCTGGTAGCACTGCTGATGCATAGATGATCATATTCCCCAAGCCTCAGGCACTGAGTAGGCCAGGCTACTCAGGGTCCAACCCAAACATGTGAGGGCAGTGCACACACAAGAAGCCTGCATAGCTTCCAGTATGTCCATCCCAGACCGTCTGATAGCTCACAAACCCACACCTGCTTGGATCAAGGCTAACCAAGCCTCACAACACAGACTCCACAAGAACTGCTGCTACTACACTCTCAGCAAAACAAAAGGACTATCTTAAGATAGGCAAACTCTAATATCAAAAATATAAGAAACCATGGCAAGACATCTCCCAAAATACCTGGTCCTACAGTGGAGGCCTCCTGTGAAAATACTTAGAGGAATCTCCAGTCTTAGCATTCTAAAATGCAATTATAATAAGCATATTCAACAAACTTCATAAAGACATAAACAAATGGCCGAATGAAATAAAAGAGAATCAAAAAGAAAATAGATAGCTTATTGAAATATATGAGACTCAACATAAACAAGAAATTAAATGACAGTGGAAAGAACTCACTGAGGACATAATAAAATGTGAGAATGAATTCCCAGAGACAATAAGAAAGTCAAATCAAGAAATAAAAATGGAATTCAATAAAGAGATGGAGACACTAAAGAAAAATCTTAATGAAAAAACAAAAGAAAATAACTCCTTTGTGAGCTCCCAAGAAAGCCTTGTGAAAAGAATAGGTCATATGGATGACAGATAATCAGAGCTTGAGGACAAGACAGAGGAGATAGATTGGGAGGCCAAAATCAATGAAGAGTTCAAAATAACATATGAACAGAGCATGAGGGAAATGAGGAACACCTTTAAAAAGACCAAACATTTGAATCACAAGCATCCAAGAAACAGAAGAACCAAGAGCATAGATATATATTCAATAAAATTACAGAACACTTTCCAAATCTTAAGAACCATCAAGGTACAGGAGGCACCTAGGATGCCAAATAAATAGGACCAGAGAAGAAATTCCCCACATCACATATAGTTAAAACACAAAACAGCACTCTTGCTCCTCTCATGACTTCCTCTGTTGTTTCACGTGGGCCGTAGTTGCTGTGATAGGGGTGGTTCATCTCCTGCTGGGTAGTCAGCTATCATTTCTGGTCTTGGTAGAATCGGTTTGTCCACAGTTCTCACTGCCTTCTGAAATATAAAAACAGATTCTCCAACAAAGAGTGAGCTCAGCATAGACTAAATTGGACAAATTTTGTTTAGGATAATTATAATGGGTATAGCCTCTCTTTAGGCCACTGATTAGTGGAAACTGCCCATGGCATCCAGATTCTTGGCCTCCATAGAAATTGGAATTGAATCCCAGTTCCACCTAAGGGTTCCTTGCCATTGAGCAAGTCAATCTGAGAGCCCCTGATTACCTCCCTAGGTTAAGTGCCACTATTGCACAGGTGTATACATCGTGTCATTCTGGTTGCTGTCATATAGCAGTGTCCCCTGCTTTCTCCCAACATTGTTGGCCACTCTGCTCTGGCAGCTCATGTAGCACTTTTCAGCGCTGTACAGACTAACCATCTGGAAACTGGCTTCCTTTCTGATTCCAGTTGGGACTTTTGATGTGTCTCCAGCAATAGGGTCTTATCTTTTACCTTAAGCAGGTAATCAAGTGCTTTGACAGAAGCCTGTCTTATTTTTGGGACCTCATAGGTGCCTCTAATCAGTAGCGCGATGTGGGTAGTAACCAATTTCAGGTACCGGGAGTTCCAAGCCAATTATATTAGGGTTAGGCTTCATCCCACCCTCTTCAAGGCCCTTCTTACCAGACAATGCCCCAATATTCTTTTGGAGGGTTTTATCATTTAGCCTACTGTACAAGAGTAAGGATTTTATGTACCAATTCATTTTGGATTTAGGTTTGTATATAACTCCCCTACCCTCCCATTTCCTCCCTCAGCCCCCTTCCATCCCTCTTATCTGTCTCTCCAGTTGCCTGTCAGGTTTACTTGCTATTCAAGCTGAACCTGGTTAGGAACCGCAGATGAGGGAAAATAGGAGGCATTTGTCTTTCTGTTCTTCTCTATTCCAAGTCCATCCACATTCTCCAAATTTCATCATGTCATTTTTCCTTATTGCTGAGTAGAGCTCCATTGTGTATATATATCAAAACTTTGAAATCCATTCATCCAGCGGCGGGCATCTGGATTAATTGCAATTCTTAGCTATTGTGAATTGAATAGCTGTAAACATGGTTGAGCACATGTCTCTGTATTGAAGAGAGGAGCCTTGAAGGTAGATGCCCAGTAAAGGAATAGCTGGGTTAATTGGTAGCTATATTTTCATCTTGTTCAGGAGTCTCTACACTGATTTCCATAGTAGTTGTATGAGTTTGTACTTCCACCAGCAATGAGTGAGGGTTCCTTTTACTCCTCGTCTTTGCAAACATCTATTATTAGATTTTTTGTTTAATGATTGCCATTCCAGCTGGAGTGAGGTGGAATCACATAGTTGTATTGATTTGCATTTCCCTGATGGTTAAGGATGTTGAACATTTTCTTAACTATTAGCAATTTGTATTTCCTCCTCTGTGAGTCCCTTGCTCAGTTCTCTGCCCCATTTTTTGAGTAGGGTGTTTGGTTTTTTTATCAGTTTTTGTTAGCTTGTTTGTCTTAGTTTTTTATAGGTTCTGGTTATTAAGATTCTGCCCATGGTGTAACTGGCAAAGATTTTCTCCCAGACCAATGGTTGTCTGTTTCCTCTGTGCATGGTATGTCTGCCTGTACAGAAGCTTTTTAGCTTGCTGACATCCCATTAGTTGGATGATTGTTGGATTTTCTGGGCTACTTAGGGTTATGTTCAAGAAGTTTTACCCTACTCCTGTATTTTGCACAGTTCCTCCAATTTTTTTCTTCCAGGTTTTTAAGACTTTTAGGTCTTACACTGAGGTCTTTTTTTATTACTGTTGTTGATATCTTTATTATCTATTATTAGATACATTGTATAAGCAAATCTTATGATGGTACCCCCATTTTCCTCCTCCATGTCCCCAAACTACTGGGTATCTTACTCATTGAGCATACTGGAGTCCATGGAGTAGGGGTTTATGAATTCTTCAAGAGGTAGCCAGTTTTTCCTCCCTCTCCCCACTTTGTGTGTTGCTGCTGAGGATTGCAATGTCTCCAGATATTCTCCCCCACCATGGCTCTTACATTCTTTCTGCCCCCTCTTCTGCTCAGTTCCCTGAATCATGGTGGGTAAGTTTTAAGTCTGCATTATTTTTGAGATCTCAAGTGTCTCTGGACTTCTGCTTAGGGTTGTGTTGGATATCTCTGTCTCCATTGACCTATCATGGGTTATCTGACTTGCTATGGTGACAGGTCTCTTATTTATCTGGCCACTTTCTCATAGGTTTCATCTGGGCCCTACATGATAATCCCCGGGGTGGTTCATCTCTTGCAGGGACATCAGCCATCATCCCATGGCTTGTTGGTGGGGTTAGGTTGACCACAGCTCTCTCACTGCCTTCTGAAAAATACAAACAGAAACTCCATCAGAGAGTGACATCAGTATAGGTTAAATACATTGCTAATTTGTCAAGATTCTATTTAGTGTAGCCTGTCTGTAAGTCTCTGGTAGTGGGAATTTCCTCTTGGAGCCCAGGTCTTTGGTCCCCATAAGATATCGCCCTGTATCCCAATTCCAGTTAAGGGTTCTTTGTCACTGAGTGGATCTCTTGGCCAATTTGAAAGCCATTGATTACCCCCCTAGGTTTTGGAAACACTATTGCACAAGTGATCACTTTTTGACTCACTGATCTCTCCCATAAAGCATTCTCATGACCTCAGTCTGAATTTTATATCAGTGTTCTCTGCTTTCTCCAAAATCATTGACCAATTTCCTCTGGCAAATCATGTAGCGCCTTCCAGCGCTACACATGCTACCATATAGGAGCTGGTTACCATTCTGGATCTCACAGGGTCTCTCAGTTACACTGAGGTCGTGGAACCATTTGGAGTTGATTTTTGTGCATGGTGAAAGGAGTGGGTCTAGTTTCATTTTTACACATGTTTATCCAATTATCTCAGCACAATTTGTTGAAGATGCTTTCTTTTCTTCAGTGACCTTTTTTTGCACCTTTGTCAAAGGTCAACTATAGTTACTATAGTTACTTCAATTCTGTTCCATTGGTCTATCTGTTTATGCCAGTACCATGCCAGTACCATGCTGTTTTTGTTACTATGGCTTTGTAATATAACTTTATATCAGGTATGGTGATAACTCCCTAGGTGTTTCTTTTGATGAGAACATTTTGGGCTATCTGATGCCTTCTGCCACTGAGAAATGGTGGCAGAGTGAAAGTGTGATCCTAATTTACAGTACTCAGCAGAACTTTAAGCCAATCTGTGAGAGTCCCTCATTTTTAGTAAGGTCTCAGGAACAAACAGTATTTTGTAAGAAAGAGGCTTCCTAGTTGCTGTGGGTGATTCTGGCTGTCCTGACTGCCTTTACCAGTAAGATGTCCCTCAAATGGAGCCTCCTGCTGTTTTCACTTCTGAGTTTCCTACTGATGTGGTACCTCAGCCTTCCCCACTATGATGTGATGAAGCATGTGAACTGGATGTACTTCTATGAGTATGAGCCTGTTTACAGACAAGACGTTACTTCACACTCCAAGAGCGTCCAAACTGCTCTCATCAGAACCCCTTTCTGGTCATCCTGGTGACCTCACACCCCTGAGATGTGAAAACCATTAGTTAGTTACCTGGGGTGAAAAAAAAAAGTCTTGGTGAGGCTATGGAGTTCTTATATTATTCTTACTAGGCCAGGAGGCCAAAAGGGAAGACAGAACGTTAGCATTGTCCTTAGAGGATGAGCACCTTCTACGACAGACTTTTTAGACCTGACATTGAGAACCATTATGGCATTCAGGTGGGAGACTGAATTCTGTCCCAATGCAAGTATGTCATAAAGACAGATACCTATGTTCTTGTCAACACTGGCAATTTAGTGAAGTATCTTTTAAACTTAAACCACTTGGGGAAGTTTTTCACAGGTTACCCTCTAATCAATGATTATTCCTATAGAGGATTTTACAAAAAACATCATATTTCATACCAGAAGTATCCTTTTAATGTGTTCTCTTGCTACTGCAGTGGGTTGGGTTATATCCAGAGATTTGGTGTCAAAGTTCTATGAAATGGTGAGTCATATGAGTCATATGAAACCCCTCAAGTTGGAAGATGTTTATGTTGGGATCTGTTTGAGTTTGTTAAAAGTGGACATTCACATTCCAGAAGACACAAACCTTTTCTTTTTATACAGAATCCACTTAGATGTCTGTCAGCTCAGACATGTGATTGCAGCTCATGGCTTTTCTTCCAGAGAAATCATAGCATTCTGGCAGGTTATGCGACAGAACACCATGTGCCATTATTGACCCCACACTCTACCAGAAGCCTAGAGAAGGAAGGGTGCTTTGTAGAAAGGGTTAAAATTGGTGCCATGGGAAACTAGCTCATGGGAAGATCAGTGCTGGCTTGCCCAGAATTGCCTCAAGGAATTAATCTGGACTGGAGGCCAGAGGTTTCCCTCTTGACTTCTTTTGATAGAATTCAACTCAG
>PVHP010046979.1:0-13070 GCA_004024765.1 Zapus hudsonius
TTGCTTTTGTTTAGGTTCTTTCTTCCAACAATGAGAAAGCTGACTACAACAAAGATTAAGCTAATTTTCATTAAATGATCAAGAATTTAAATGGAGATAATCTGAAACATTTCTACCTATGTTTACAATAGCACTCATGTCCAGGGGAAGGTTTTGTAGTCAGCTTTCTAGTTGCTGCGCAGAAAGAAACCAAACAAAAGCAGCTTGTGGAGGAAAGGGTTTATTTCACTTACAGACTCAAGGGGAGACTCCATCCTTGCAGGGAAAATGATGGCATGAGGAGAGGAGTAGACATCACCTCTGTCACAGCACTGCAAACAATGGTAAGAAGGTGTGCCAAACACTGGCAAGAGGAAGCTGGTTTATAACCCCCATAAGCCTGCCCACAACAACACAGCTCCAGCAAGGTTGTAAATCCCAAACTGCCATCAGCTGAGGATATATCAATCAACCAGACCACATTCATTTGTTTCTGGGGGATAACTGGATCAAACCATGACAGTCCACCCCTGGCCCCCACAAACTAATAATTTTACATGATGTAAATACAAAGTGTTCAGCTGAATTCCTAAATCCCCACAGCTTTCAACTGAGCCATAATACCAAAAAAAAAAAAAGGACAAAAAAAAAAAAAACTAAACCCGAAATGGCACAGAACATTCACACTGCAAAACATGAGGCACAGAAAAATCAGATTGAACCAATACAAGTTTTAAAAGAAGTAGGACACCAACAATCTCTAACTCCAAGTTAAATGATCCTGCATTTGAACAAGTCTCTTGGAGATTGAATTCCGCCCCTCCACCTTGGCTACTCACAGTCCACAAAAACTTCATGTGGTGCTGGCAGCTCACCTTGGCAGCCATCCATAGTCCTGGCATCTTATTGGGTCTCCATTGCAAACCAGAGTTCATCTTGGCCCCATCAGGCTTCCATGTGGGCAATCTAGCACACCTGCTTCACATTGAGGATGGCCATTTTTTAAAAATAAAACTGTGTTGCAAATCCAATGACCCTCTCTTCCTGCATTTGTTATATTCCATAGAACCAGGTGGCTACCAATTTGTTAATACAAAGTAAAGCATTCAGGCCCCTTACTTCAAAGAGTCCGCATTCTTCCTGCTGTTCCAATGCAGACCAGCTGGCCAAATCTCAATGGTTGAAATCTCTCAAACAATTGCAGGTGAATTGGCAGTAGTTTTGGCCAAAAGATCTTTCTTTCTGTGACATCTCCATCTGCTTACACAAGTCCATCTTTACCTAATGCAAACCTATGTAGGTTCCCAGGAAACAGGCAGGCAGAATGCAGCAAGTCTCTCACACAAACTGCTTCTGTCACAGTCCTGACAAAGTTCTTTCTCACCCTCATAAACCAAACCTCACAGTCCATAGTTCTTATTGCATTCAGGTCTTTCAACTCTGACCAGAATGGTCCATCAAGTTGTACTCACAGCATTGCAAGGCGTCTCTCAGGATGAGGTTTCAAATCCTTCCACATTCCTTCTGCAGAATGCTTCCAAAAGCCCAAAGCCACAAGATCAGTGTTCTAGCAGTAACAGATGACCCCATGCTCTGTTACCAAACTGTTGTAGTCAGCTTTCTAGTTGCTGCACAGAAAGAATGCAAACAAAAGTGGCTTGTGGAGGAATGGGTTTATTTGGCTTACAGACTCGAGGGGTGACTCCATCCTGGCAGGGAAAATGATGGCATGAGCAGATTGTTGAACATCACCTCTGCCACAACACTTCAAACAATGGCAGGAAGGTGTGCCAAACACTGACAAGGGGAAGCTGACTTATAACCCCATAGCTTCAGCGAGGTTGTAAAACCCAAACTGCCATCAGCTGAGAATCTATCAATTATCAATCTATCAGAACACATTCATTTGCTTGTGGGGGACACCTGGATCAAACCATGACAGGATACCCTAATAGAAAGATATAGTGCTCATTTTTCATGCAGAAATGCATAGTAAAAGACAATAAAACCATTTACATTATAATACTAGTTGATTTTTTTCTGAGAAAGGATTAAACTCTTAGATTACTAGTTTAATAATATATTCCTATGTAGGATATATTTATGTCTAGATACAGACTCTAGGCTATTCATACATTGTTTCCAGTGACTAATCATCATCTTAAGGAAGGGGTACCAGACTAGTGTTCCATATCACTGTGAAGCAGACGCTCTTCATTCTGCAATGCAATCCCACGCTGGCCTAAAATTTACATCCTTTTGTCTCTGCTGAGCACTGTATTTCAGAGCTATAATTGAAGTGCAAGGGAAGCTGAGACAGGAGACTCCCTGTGAGTTTGAGGCTACCTTGGGATATAGACTAAGACCTTGTTTCAAAAAAGGAACACACAGGGAAGAGATGATGGCCCAGTAGTTAAAGGTGCTTGTTTGCAAAGCCTTCCAATCTGGGTTCGATTCCCCAGCACCCACATAAGTCAGACATGAAATGGTGCATGTGTTTGGAGTTCATATGCATTTTCAAGAGAACCTAGTATACCTGTGCATCCATATGCATGTGAGCATGTGTGTGGACACAAATACACCACCATATATGCAAGTAAATAAATAAGAAACAAACATAACAGAAAAAAACTATACATGCTGCCCTTTTAATTTTTCTAATTAAACAATGACATCCCTCTAAAATTACAACTATGTTAACATTAATTATTGACGTTCTTTTTCTCAATTTTTTATTTTGCATGCCAGCAAACATTTACTGCCACACACTACCTTGTGTTCTTTCCACCACGTTCCAGATTGGGCAAACTCTGGAAAGCTCTCTCATCTGGTTCTATCTGTAAGGCAGATATAGACCAAGCTCACTATTGAGCTTTTTCTGATTATTTGTACAAAAATTTGATTTAGCCACATGCATTTCAGGAAAACACCTTAAAAGTCATTTCTTGCAGCTGAGGAGATAACACAGAGAATAAGGAGCTTACTATGCAAGTGTGAAGACTTGAATATGGATCGCCATCACCCGTGTAAATTCTGGAAGGCATAGCAGCCCACCGGTGAACCCTGTGCTCAAAAGGGGAACCCTATGGCAAACTGACAAGCTAGATAAAAGTAAATGCCCTAACTCAGCAAATATATTAGAGAAGAATTATAGAGGGAGTCTCCCAATACAGCCCCTGCCTTCCCCAGGCACATGCATGCTCACAAATGCACACCCACCAACATATACCTATACCCATAAGCATATGAACACACATACACTACACACATGCACACACACACACACACACACACACACACACACACACACACAAAAAGCCACTAAATTTGAATCAAGGTATTTCTGATTAAACTTTGCACAAGTCCATTTTATTTTTTTAAGTTATGTATCAGTATGACTAAAATGACCTTTATTTAATTTTTCAATGTATAATTGAGTTCTGGAATAAGGAATTCAATTTATCTTTCAGCTTCATAGTGAAGGTATAAATTAAGATTCTTCTTTATGCTGTCTTTTTGAAGACAAGGCAGTAACATTTTGAGAGACAGAGTGCAGAGTGTATCATCTTGGATGAATACCTTACTCTCCTGAGAAAAAGATTGTGAGAGCTGAGGTCATCTTCTGTTTCCCAGAAGTCTGTACATTCCCACGTGCCAGTACATTTCCAAGGCTCATGAGACCAAGGAAGAGTTTTCCAGGCACAGAACACTTCCATAATCACAAATGTCCTTTCTTCAGTCCACAGGGATTATGCCCATTAAACATAGTAAAGCCATGTGCTCTCACTTTGGCTTTAGTATTGTTATGCTCCTCTTTCTATGCACACATTGAATTAGAGTTGAAAACATGCTCTAATTTGGTGTGTGTGTGTGTGTGTGTGTGTGTGTTTTCATCAGAGAACAGAATGTCATCCATAAACCTATCATGTGAATATTTGAAAAGTTTCACTTAGAACCTTTTAGTCCATATGTCCATTCACAAATAAAGCAGATATAACTTTTTCATTCATACTATATGGCATGATTTGTCAATGATTGTAATTTAATTGTTGGGGCCATTTTCTATTTTAATGAAGACCAGTAGAATGCTTTTAGAATGAAAGAATCAAAAGCACAAAGAATACAAGTATAAGTCACTCAGGTTACCTAGATTTTGTTTTCACTGCAACAGCTATAACATGAAGCCCATGTTACATAATCTAAATACATTCAAAAACATGTATCCATAAAGAAGTTCTCAAGATGTTCTGATTCTTCATTCAATGATTTTTCCCAATAGCCCAACACTTTCTAAAATCATGGATGACTTGATCAGTTCCAAGGCCATAATTTTAATCCCTTATTTCATCATATAAAAAATACATAGTGGATAAAATTGTGTGACAAAAGTATTTATGAATTTGGCTTTAGAAAGTAATCTCAGTCATTTTTACACTATTAAACACACAAAGTATAAGGTGACACAAAAAGTTTTATCATCTATATATATTAACAGCTTGAGGAGGACTTCAGATACAAGAATGAGTTTGGAGAACACCAGAACGACAAAGGGGAGCCAATGGACCCGTGGTCTGTGTTTAAAAGGAGTCACTTTAGCAAATGTTTACAGAAATTAAGCAAGTTGAACAGGAGGAGATATTGGGGAATTCTACCACACACAGCAGAAACATTTATTGCAAAGTGAAAAATTTACCTCCTCCCAAGTCAGTACAGCTGAGGATGAGAGGAGTTGAATGTCAGATACTAAAGGGAGAAAAAAATGAAGCTGTGGTTGTTTTAAGCTATTGGATCCTCTCAAAAAGTCTAGAAATTTAATGGTGGGTCGAGTTGAGAAACACTCTATGAATCAAAGAAAAAAAATAAGGACGTACAACAACTGTTACTTTGACATAGAATATTTGAACACCATGGCAGAGGAGGTTGAACCCATCTAATGGCTCTTACAGTGGTCCAGCCGTTCCAGGCTAGAGAGGACAGGGTTTTATACGCTAAGGAGGATTCTGTCTGTGCAGGATAGCTTTTTCTTCCATTAACATTACAGTATCCAGTCATATTTCTCCCTCCATAGATAAGATGCTATGTTGCATTCTGAGCTGCATTTAATATCAAAGAGACTCTTCAAAAATAAATGAGAGCTTCCTGGTAGATGTGATTCCATGGAGGAGAGTAGACAGGATGTTCAAGGGAAGAGTGTGTCTTCACAGGTCTGAGCCAGTTACATAAAGCTTAGAAAAAAGGAACATGAGGAAAATTTAGATTCTTTTAATTTCCTTCCTCATGCTTATTGTCCTTAAGTCCTTATGTACAGCTCTTTTGGAAAGCCATGAAGCTAAATGTGTTCTAGAATTTAGAATTTAGGAGGATCTTTGGAGAGAAATGTGCTGCACATCTACTGTGTATTGCATAACTCTCTTAATGGGGGTCTGTAATCAAGCACCGTTTTTTGTTCACATAAATTCATATGAGTATTCACTCTAAGTAAGAGTACAAGCTATAAATAACTCCTGATCTACTTATTTCACTAAGTGAATACAGAGTGGTTCACATTCCTCTGCCCCTTCAAGCGATTTGTTTTCTGAGGATCATTCACTCAGGTCTCCAAAGAATAAGATTAATTCACCAACCCTTCTCTTGCTTTTGCAAACAAATGAAACATTTTTTTCTGAATATGCTTCTGCTAGTGTAACTCCAAAGACTTTAAGTATGACCAGCTCTTTCAATTCCTGATGTCTTTCCTTCTCAACAAGCAAGGCTCATCATCTCTTCTGGTCTGATACTCTTAAAAGCTGATTATGCAAATTATTTATACTTAATAACCTTTTTATGTAAGTTGTTGTCTGTCCTTTCAGCAATTTGGAAGAAGCCATTATTTTATTTCTTTATGAACTTACTTGGAATTCTGTTCCATGCTGACTCTTATCTATGGGATTCAATTAAATAATATTATGTTTAAAAATATGCAACTAACAAAGCAATTCATTATTATAATAATTACTATCTATTTAAAATTAGGGGCTGGAAAGATGGCTTAGCAGTTAAAGCCTTTGCCTTCAAGCAGAAGAGCCTGAGATCAATTCCCCAGTACCACATAAAGTCAGAAGCACAAGGCAGTCATGTATGTGAATTACTCAAGGATTCACTCTTAAATATGGCTTAATCAGGCTGATTTCTGTCATGAGTTCATTGTGTTGTTTAATATTTAAATTGTGTCCCACTTACCAACTATCATTCATAATTCAAATAGTTCATTGTTTGCATCAGCACACTTCATTCTCATGTGGAGTAATCGTGTAAAAATAATTATTTTCTTTTCATTACCATCGACAATTTCATTATTTATCATTATCTTACATCCAAGTATCTTCTCAGTATAACTATTATGTGTCTTCCCAGTAAAAAGCACAATGTCTGTGGAGAGAGGACGAGATTTTTATTTGGGGGCACCGAATAGAACACAAATTCATAATACCTATTCGATACCTATTTCCAGAAAAAAAAAAAAAAACTTTCTGGTGTGACAGTATTTAAAAGTTCATAACCTGGTACCCAAGGGCTAAATTTAGTAGAAATTATACACTAATAATAACAAATACATAAAGTGATTCATTACCATATTATAAAAGTTGAAAAGTTTCCATAGGTACATCATGTGTGATATTTTAACAAAGAAAATAGGGGGTTCAGTTAAAAAAAAACCTTTCTCTACTGAAAAATGAATGTTAATGCACATAGAAGGAATGATGAAATTGAAAGATCAAGTAGGGGAAGGTGGTGCACACTTTTAATCCCAGCACTCAGGAGGCTAAGGTAGGAGTATTGCCATGAGATTGAGGCCAGCCTAGAGCTACAGAGTGAGTTCCAGTCATTGAAGCCCTACTTTGAAAATAATAATAATTAAAACAGAAACTCTGAAAGATCGCTTCTGGACCCTATCTGTGTGATTATCAATGTTGCTGAAGAACACTGGGTGGGAAAATAGAAAATGTAGGATAGTAGAAACAGTTTAAAGTTTTACCATAGAATAAATTCACTGATGATAAACAAAGGAGAAAAATCCAATGGAGAACTCTGGATGACACCAACACATATCAAGTATTTACACAAAAACCATAAGACGCACTGATTTGATGTATATGCAAATATGATGTGGTGAACAGATGCTATCACATGTGCAATTATTTGCTGACAGATTCTAATCATGAGAGACCACGGAAACACAGATAACATACACAGGGTGGATGATAGTATGCATAATTCCTCAGCCAGTGCTGGCCATGAAAATCAGGTGTTAGCCCCATCCTGGAGTACGCCATATAGAGAACACTGGGATCCGACGAAAAGACAGTACTGGGGATGTAGTATTTAGGGGGTCACACTAAGTAAAGATAGGGAGTTTTGTACACAAGAACTGTGGAATAAAAATTTGGTAATGTAAACTTGAGAACAGCTTAAAAATCACACCAGGGTATAAATTTGGCATGATATTGAAGAAACTCCTGAACCCTGGAGAGGAGTAAAGACAAGCAAGCAGCATTTAGGGAAAAAAAAATCTTATAGATTTTATGTATATCTTTTAGTGAGGTCTACAGAATTTCATGGCTGAGAAGCATCCAAGTGGTGATTTCACCAATCTAAAAACAGTGGTGCAGTCACTTTACACATGCACTGACACTTTGCAGATACTTCTAAAGGTTCTTGAGAAGCTATTAAAGTTCATATCCTGCATTCATATGTTCAGTCTGATAAGGTAATGCTTCATTTACATAGATGATGAAAACATCTACCCTATTATTAACATCAATTATGCATAAGTGCATGAATTATTGAGTTCAATAAATAAAATTCCACATAATCAAAGCTATCTATGGCATAGTATTAATCACAATCTTTCATCAAATACAAATCATGTGTGGAAGCCTACTACATGTAGGTTCATTGTATGAGTGCATGGACCCAAAACACTACATTCTTAGTTCAGGCAGCTGAGTCTTGGGTATGAATGGGTTTTGAACTTTTTTCTGTAATTTGCATTAAGTTTATTGACTTCATTTCATATTCCTAAAAAATAATTTATCTTCTACCATCTTCCAATAGAGGATAATTTATTGATGTTAGTTTATTTTAATTTTGTCAGATATTTATGTTGTATATATATATATATATATATATATATATATATATATATATATATATATATATATATATATATATATATATATACACACTTCTTGAGATTTAGTCATGAACATGTGAATACCATCTGTTTCTCCATAGTATTCTTTGGTATGTTTTTCAGGTAAGGTTTCACTCTAGTTTAGGCTGACATGGAAGTCACTATGTAGTCTCAGGGTTGCCTCAAACTCATGGCAATTCTCCTACCTTGACTCCCAAGTGCTGGGATTAAAGTCAAAGGTTACAAAATTATGTTATTTTTGTATACATTATGCTTGCATTGTTGCTAAGCACATTATAGATATAACAATTGTATGTAGTTTACAGTCTAGTGAGTTAGAGTATCTGCAGAATGATAACTTATGTATATGTCTTGTGTAGAGTTTACATGACTTGATTTAAGTAGAACTTAAGAGGCATAAAATTTAAGCTCTTCAATGTTACAAAAAGCTTGTCATTTCTATAAACATGACTAAGGTTTTGTTATGATAAATATAATGTAGTTTTATCCCTATTTAGTCTATTCTGTTTCTACCATACTTAGTGAAAGATATTTTCAATACTAAGCATGTAAGTACCACAGATAACCTCATAGCTAAGCCTTGTCCCAGGGTGGAAAAGACTTTGAGGTTTGAATGAAAGAAGCACTATATCCAGTAGCGCCTGGAGGAAGTCAATGGACAGGACATCAAGATTCCAAGACAACCTGCAAGGACTGAAGACCAAATGAGATGATGAAAATATCAGAAGAGACACATGTGTACACATTATTTAAGGGGAAATTCACACCAACAAAAATCAGTATAGGTAAAGCACCGCAGAATGAATTTATGTTTTTCAACTTGTGTTGCAACAATCCCCCATATTAAATAGAAGTTAAATAGTCACTGGGAAAATGTACACATTCTTGGAGTTGGATTAACCTTCTGCTGAATTTTTAAAAAATCAGAAATAAGGACTCTATTCCAGAGGCATATTTTCACAGTGCTCCTTTTTGATTACTCTGAAATGTCACTACTGTCATTGCTCAACAAAATATAGTGTTATTTTCAAATACCCCAACTTCCTTTTTATTTAACTATAAAGCCTTTCTAAAAATATTTCCCTTGATTTGCTATGTAGATTACTAAAGTCATAATATTTACTCTTCTCTTGTAACAGACAGTGACAAGAGTAGGTAGCAGAAGTAGCATTAATAGAAATCACATCCATTGTACCAAAGAGAACACATAAAGAAAAAAAAAAAAACACCTGTATGAGGAATTGTGCTAAGCATTTTCTCTATAAATAGAGCTAAGCAATTTCTGTGATATAACTCAATATTCTGAATAACTATTGATCTAGGCAACATTTTATCCCTTATGAAAATGAAGAAACTTAGATTTCACAGATTCAGCCACTTTCTTGTGTTAGCCAAGTGATAAATTCAGAGCTTGCTCCCCCAGTCTGCCTATCATACACTTTTTTTTTCCTTTTTTTTTGAAGTAAAGGAAAGAAATGAGCCAGCCACCAGTTTTTATTTTTAATCTGACTTCTGCAGTGCTTCTCAACTTTCATTTGCTACATATAATTGAAGGATTTACTCAAATATGGATGGCCAATACTTTCCATCTGAATGTTATTGTTGTAGTTACCTTCTTGCTGTTGGGACAAAAGGCTGACCCAATGCAGATGATGGGAGGAAAGGGTTTATTACAGATTACAGTCTGGAAGGGAAGCTTCACAAGGGAGTGGAGAGGATGAGCCTAGAGCAGAGGCTGGACGTTATCTGTGCCACAGCAGGTGGACAACAGTAGCCAGAGAGTGAACCGAGCTCTGACAAAGGGGAGCTTACTTTAACACACCAACCCCCACCCCAACTCCCCTAACCACATGCCTCCTCCACCTCCTAAATTGCCACCTGCTGGGTCCACATATTGAAAACACATGAGTTTATGGGTGCTATCTGATGCAAACCATTGTAGTTATGATTAAGTAGAATTGGATCAAGATCCCAAAGTGCATTTTTAGCAGGGTCTCAAGTGGTGATCATACTGTGATTGAGGGGCTTCTCAATGATTGCCTCTGTTCCAGGTCAGATACGCAAAAAATGCATTAAGCTGTAGAGGTGACCTAGCTGAAGAAAGCAGAGGTCAGGTTTATAGTTGGATAAATATGGGTTACCATATGGTTTAAAGATTTCATTCTCTCTCTCTCTCTCTCTCTCTCTCTATATATATATATATATATATATATATATATATATATATATATATATATATATGTATATATGAATATATAAAATTTCAGCACTGGTGAATCATTTCTTTCTACCCTCATAAAATGGAATTCATTTGGGGGGAACTGAAATGTAATTATTCACTTATGACCATGAACTCCTAAACCAGGCATAGCTATGGGAGGAAGAGATTTATTCAAGCTAAAAATCCAGGTGAATTTCCATAGTGGTGAAAAAGGCAGGCCCCCTTTCTCAGTGTAAACATAGAGAGGGAAGCCATCACCAATATCACACACAGACACACACACACAGACACACACACACACACACACACACACACACACACACACACACACAAACACCAGCAAATAGTCTTGAGCTCTTCAGAGTTCAGACTGCTCTTTACATACCTATGGCTAGAATAACAGGATTGCCCCTAGAAACACTTTTTTGGACTGCAGGCTAGAATTGGCCAAGGTGACAACACCTTCAGCCTGAAGGCTGGAGAAAAATTACAAGTATTAATAAAACTACTGTATTGGGGAACATCTATTCAAGCTACTATACCAGGTCAATAGAAAATTTAGTATATATATTACTTTGTTTTTAAAAATGTAAAAATCTGTAGAAGTCAAATTTATAATCAAATAAAACCAAAATTTATTTGAAAGGAAGAAAGTACATTTATTGTGTAGAATTAGAAGATAATTTTGCTGGAGATGGAGTATGTTTTGAGATGCAGAATATATCAATTAGATGGAGGAGTTATGTCTTAGCCAAATGTTGGAATCCTAGATGATTTACCCTAATCATATGGATCCCAGGGCTTAGGTTATCAAAATGTGGGATGAAACAAAAATGTTTATCAGGAAAGAGTGAAAAAAATAAAAGCTTACAAGTATTACAAATCTTCAGCTAGAGCATTTGAACTCTGTCATATACATAAATGTAAGCCTAAAATATTTTTTGAAAACTGTGAAATATTGTCCACTTTTTTACTTTTAAAGAGTATAGCCCAATGCCAGTTTTCAGGTTTTGTTGACCAAGAGGCAGATCATGATTGCCTCCATTAATTTTCCTAATGAAATAGTGAAAAGGAATGATTAGTTTCTCACCCATAGAGGTTTTAGCATATATGTAATGAGGGACTGAATTTGAACTGTAACAAGTAATATTGATATTTCATTTATTTTTTTAATTGAATGCTGCAGATTTTCTTATATCTCAAAACTTCTAGTAGTATTATAATAGTTACTATAATCATTATTATTATAATATTTATTCCAGTTGTTTTGAAACAAAATCTGTCTCCCGAAAGAGTTTACTAGAGATTTATTCATGAGCTTTTAACTTGAAGTGTTTTTGATATGATAGTTATTATTTTGGGACATAGGTAATTCAGATTATAAAAGATGGTAAGACCCTATTGCTGAAGACCACATATGCTTGGGCTCTAGGTACCTGAGAAATCCACCTAGACCTGGGCTGGAAACCTCCTCCCTGTTCACCAGCTGACAGAAAGCAGAAAAATTTATGGCTGCCTGCAGCCCTATGGGAGAGAGAAGTCGTCAACTGTAGTGAACAGCAGTGGATCTTGCAAGCCTTAAGACTGGCCAGCCATGCCAAATGTGCCAATTGGTGCAATAGTGGCACATCTATTGTGGGTGAACCCACTGCTCTCTAATTGGACTAGAGGTCCACTCCATGGGAGGGAATACATGCCTTATAAGCACTTTTCAAAAATGATCATACCCTTATAATAAAGCTACTCTCACTTTTGGCTAGAGAAGCTTCTCTTTTTCAGATGGACATGACCACTGGGATAACTGAAAAGACACCATAGTGCTGAGAAGAAGTAACAGTGGAGTGTTCAGCACAGGTATATCTCTATCATACTTCCAGAGGCTCAGTGTCTATATCAGAAGATGTGGCTGAAAGATTGTAAGACTCAAAGGAAGGGTAAGGCTGCTTACAATAAAAACTTCCAGACACAAAATGACCTTGATATTCATGACTTGGTAGTACCTGATATTACCACACATAATGAGAGGAAAAGATGATGACACCAAAACAAAATAGAGACTAATTGAGAGGTGGTAGAGATATGAGGGAGGGTGGGGAGAGAATTATAATGGTTCATTGTCTATTATTATGGAAGCTACCAATAAAAGTTTTAAAAAAGGATATATCCTATCCCATCTACACATTGTATAGATGGGAGAGGATGAGATTATCAGGTTGTATTTTGAGAAATCAGACGGATGAATCTTTGGAATTAAAAATTATTTTTTCTAGGAAATCCAGAATGGTCTATATCTGTTAACCTATACTGTTCTAACTCTCCAATGGAGACTGTATTTGTATTTTTCAGGATATAGTGAGTGAGCTGTGGCCCATACAACCCTACCACCCGACAGCAGGCCAAAAGATGAGACCATGGCAAGAGATGAGCCACCACAGTCATATTGTGGAGGATCCATATGGAACCCTGCAGAGAAGGAAGGGATGAACAAGGGACCCATAGCCACAGCCATTCATCCAACTCAGGATAAGCCTAATGTGTTTGTGTTTTGCAGGATACAACGAGAGAGATGTGGCCCATCTAACCTTACCAACCAACCTTAGGCCGATGGATGAGATCCTGACAAGAGAGGAGCCACCACAGTCATATCAGGGAGGATCCATAGGGAACTCTGCAGAC
>PVHP010046980.1:0-13073 GCA_004024765.1 Zapus hudsonius
ATAGCCAAAGGAATATAAAGAATGAATGTTAAGAGATGAGCTGGAAGATGGAGAACAGCAGGCAAAAGGATTCCTGTGACATGGAGACAGAAAATGCATGGGGAGGGATTGGGAGAAACAAGGAGTGAAGGTACAAGGAGGAAAGTCAACAAAAAACACTGTATTTGAAAATGTCATAAATTTACAAAATGGGAAAAAGAATGTCCTTGCCATAGGCAGCCTCTTGAGCTTTCCAGCCACTAGAACTGTAACAATTACATTTATTTTATTTGTAAATTGCCCAGCTACAAGTATTCTATTAAAGTAATAGAAAACTGACTAAGATAAATGAGGAAAATAGTAGACATCACTATCATTTTGTCACCCCAGCAAAATAATTTGTCATCTGCCAAAGTGATATTAAAGAATTTATTCCTCAATTATTCTTTAAAAAATGATGATGCTGTTTTTTAAATGTCCATGGCTGGTTGATTCTGGAATATTTTCCTGTGCCCAACGCCAAAATAATCTGGTAAAATGATTGCCATGACCAGTACCCCCCTTTAAGTGCATAGAAAATAATGCAACATTTCTCAGATATATGTACATTAATGAAAGTGTTTTTTTTTAACTTTAACAGATGTGAAAACCACTGCCAGGTATTCTACTCTCCTTACATAGCACTATGACATTAAGCTCTGTGGACAGAGTAAATTAATCACTTTTATTGGTTTTTCAAAGCATATATTGAAGTAATTTTATTTGTGTAATTTTCTTCTTAAGAAAATGTGAATTACTGAATATAGCCACTTAATGCTGATAAAATGTGGCAACTTGAAAAGAACTCAGAAGCCTAGTCTGTATGTCCTTTCTTACTTTACAGATGAGGAAACCATGCAGGACCCTAAGGTCTTAAAAGTGACATGTTTAAAATGTATATGCTAATTAGTGGCAGAGCTAGGACTCAGATATAGATGTCTATATTGATATATTCCTGAAACCAAAATATGTACTACCATGCATCCCTTTTTATTTATTTTGTCCATCTATAATGTTCAATATGTGCCTGGCTCATATTTAAGATCTGATATAAAACTAATGTTCAATATCAAAGATCTGCTTTGTAGAGTCCATCCCAAGAAGTGAAGAGAAAGAGAGTATTCTTGGTTCTCATGTACTTAGAACTTGAAAACAGAGTAATACACGTTTTCCATGATTGCATGAGAAAGGACTACTATTTAATAGTGGGCAGTAATAAAAGAAGTGGAGGAGTTGGAAAATCTTATAAAGTGGCTACATAGAAATCTTGGAAATACAGAATTTAAGTAAAAATTTCATACTTCAAATTCTTTTACCAGACATATATAAAAATCATTAAGAAAGTACATATTATTCTCTTTAGAGATGTCAGTTATGACTCTATCTGCCTCATCTCACTTTCTAACATTGAACAGTTATTAGAAACTGACATAAAATTCAGAATAAAATACATTGAATGGTCACTTATGATATTTTCTATAATTTCTTTAATACTATCACCCACAAAAGAAAAACCACTCAAGAATATAATTCTCTTAAATATTTTACATCATCTAATGAATTTGAAAGTTTCAGCACATATACTTAGTAAAACCTCTAGAGAGCTGCTGGTGTTCAGAAAATTACCACCTTTAGTTATTTATGTAACTTTTATCTTTCAATTGGAATAAAATCAATAAGGATGGTATCTGAGATTGTTCTCTCTCTTTCTCTCTGTCTCCTTTTCCCTCTCTGTTTTAATACTATATCTATGTTTAAGTGATTAGAATAGACAAAGACACTGAAGGTTTATGGAATTACTTAGTAGATACTAGAATTAATATATGTGATAAAGACTCAAAAAACTTGGTAGTTATTTATGGCAATTAATAGTCTGAATTCCAGTTTATCTGAGTCCAAGTGTAGCACTTTTCCTAATACAGAGACAAAGTATACATTCTACTATGTATGTTTTAAAAGAAAACAATCCCAGTTTATATGCTATTTTTTCATTTAGTTAAGGCATATGTAGATACAACATATTTTAATAAATTTGATATTTTCCCACAATGACAAAATTGAATATTATGTTTTATAATGAAGGTAACTGACCAGCACCTGGAGCCTCCAGCATCCAGCACAGTTGATCTATACCATGGATTCAAGACCAAGCCAGCCCACAACCTCAGGCACCTCTTGGAACTGCAACCTCAGGGGCAGCCCAGGGCAACCAACCCCATGTGGCAGCAGTAGCTACAGACCTGAGAAGTCAGAGACTAGCATCTTCTTACCAGGGGTCAAAAAAACACACTTAAAGTCTGGTGAGGGGGGCAGGTGAGGGGTGCAAGATATGAGGGGAGGGTAAGAACCAGTGTTTGGAAACAGGATGGGCCCATCGTGAATAGGGCATGAGGAGAGCCTAGAGACTCTGCCCCCCTAGTGGCGAAGGTGGAAATCCAGCTCTGCATGCTGAAGTCTGGTGTACAGCTCCTGGGCTCTTGGACTGGGGCTCTGGGGCATGGCCACTGATGAAACCTAGTCAGGGGAGGAGGGACTATGTAGTGACTCCAAGCCTAAGCAATCAGGTAGAGGGGGCTCCAGTCTAGTGAAGAACAGATCCTGCCTGGGGACAGAACACCCCAGACAGGAGAGGTTTTTGCTGATGTTTAAACCTACTGCTGACACAGTTAGGGCTGGAGCATGCTGAACAGCATTCCCCAGGGGACCTCTGTCCAATTCCCACTAGGGACCAATAGTTCTCTGTCAGGATCCTACCAGGGAGGTAATAGGGGTATCTCTACAACCAAACCAGCTGAGATCCAGAGGAAAAAGAAGAGCACGTAGGTAAACTCAGAAAACTCCCAAGTGTTCAGTGGCAATACACAGTGGAGAGTACAGCCAGAGAAGATCTCTGACCTCTATTCTATATATACTACATACCAGACACCAGCAACCAATGCATCTGTGGTTAAAAAGCTATCCCAAACCCAACTGGTACACAGAACACTCATCACATATCCAACAAAAACCCAGATTGATCCTGAGGCAAGAAAACTATACCTTTATCCAGAAATGGCCACAAATCAATGAAAAAAATACAGAAATTCAAGAGAAGACTTCCCAACCTAGGACCCCTAGTCCCTCAATGGAAGAGGCCAGTGAAAACGAAGTGGAGATAACTAACATACAGTCCCAATATGAGAATAAAATATCTCCTGACCACAATTTCAATGTCATGAAGAGGAAAATGGCTGAAGTGGAAATTATTAGAAAAGATATAAATGAGATGAAACTTAGCAACACAGGCATAAACATCAGACTGAATTTAATGAAGAAAAATATGAGCAACTTCAAAAACACATTAAGCTAATTGAAGGTAAACCAACTGTGGAAGGAGCTAGATAATCAGCTGATTAAGTTTGATGAGGACTTAACAAATATAAAAATGAATTCCAGGAAACGTTATCAAAGACAAAACTAGATTGGAAATTGTAACTCACAAGAGAAATGGAGACTATGAATAAAAATGCAGAAACCAAAAATCAGACAGAGGTTTTAAAAGCCTCCTTTGAATCCATCAGTCCCAGATTTCATAACTCAGAGGGCAGTTTCTCAGACCTCGAAGATATGACAGAAGGAATTAATGGGGATTCCATAGGTTTAACTAAATTCAAAAAATCTTGCAAACAAAATCTGAGGGATCCCTGGGATACCTTAAAGAGACCAAATCTCAGGATTATAGGGATCCCAGAGGGAGAAGAAACCCAGGCCAAAGGCATAGAAAATATTTTCCACAAAATTAGACAAGAAAAATTTCCTTATCTTACAAGAGAAAGACTGGTCCAGATACAAGGAGCCCACAGAGCTGCAAGAAGACAGGACCAAAAAAGGATATATCCAAGACACATAGTAGTTAAAATGCTAAACATAGAAAGTAAAGAGAAAGTGTTCAAGGCAGAAAGAGAATAAAACTCATCACCTATAAAGGCAATCCCATTAGACTTACTTCAGACTTCCCATTAGAAACCATGAAAAGCAGAATTTACTAAAAAACAAAACAGAAATAGACTAACTCCATCATAGTAGGAGACTTTGATACAACATTATCATCTCTAGACAGATTATCCAACCAGAAGGTCAGCAGGGAAATAACAGCTCAACAACACCGTAGATCAACTAGGCCTCACAGACATATAAAGAATATTCCATCCCAAGGCCACAGAATATACATTCTTCTCAGCAACCCATGGAACCTTCTCCAAAAGAAACCACATATTAGGACATAACATGCCTAAACAAATTCAAGAAGATTGACATAGCTCCTTGCATCCTATCAGACCACAATGCATTAAAGTTAGAAATTAACAATGGGAGGAGCAGCAGAAAGTACATCAACTATTGGCAACTGAACAATATGCTATTAAACAATGAATGGGTGGCTCAAGAAATCGAAAAGGAAATTGAAAATTTCCTTGAAGTGAATGATAATGAAAACACAACATATCAAAATCTATGGGACACAATGAAGGCAGTCTTAAGGGGTAAATTCATAGAGCTAAATGCCTTCATAACAAAGACAGAGAGATCTGAAACTAATCACCTAACCACCCACCTAATGGCATTGGAAAAACTTGAACAATCCAAGCGTAGGAGATCAAGGCAAAAAAAAAAAATAATTAAGATCAGAGCTGAGATTAATGAAATGGAAACACAGGAAACAATTAGAAAACTAGGTTAAATGAAGAGATGGTTCTTTGAGAAAAATAAATAAGATTGATAAAATCTTGGGCAATGTAATTAAATGAAGAAAAGAGAAGGCCCAAATCAACAAAATCAGAAATGAAAAGGAAGAGGTCACAACAGACTCCAATGAAACTGGAAGAATCATTAGGTCATACTTTCAAAACTTCTACTCCACAAAATAGGAGAATCTGAAAGAAATGGATAAATTCCTGGATACCTATCACCTGCCAAAGCTTAAACCAGAACAGATAAAGTTCCTAAATAAACCTATCATATCCATGGAGATTGAAAATGTAATCACAATCGTCTCCAAAAGACCTGATGGATTCATAGTTGAATTCTTCCCAACCTTCATCAAAGAACTGAAACCACACCTCTGAAGCTTTTTCGTGTTATAGGAAAAGAGGGAATGCTTCCGTACTCCTTCTCTGAAGCTAGCATCACCATAATCCCCAAACCAGATGCAGATGCCACAAAAAAGGAAAATTACAAACCTATATCCTTGATGAATTTAAATGCAAAAATCCTGAACAAAATCCCCACAAACTGGATACAACAACACAGCAAAAGTATTATCCAACTAGAGAAAGTAGCCTTCATCTCAGGGATGCAGAGATGATTCAACATATGAAAGTTGATTAATGTAATTTGCCACATGTGATGGTTAGGTTTTGTTGTCAACTTGATCTTTTTAATTATCTTGGGTGGGTCCCTGAGGATGTCGGCAGGAAGGCAGCCTCTCAGCAAGGCACAGGATGTAAAGAAGCTCAAAGAAGCTGGAAGTAAACATCCTTTCCTGTGTGGGCAGTGCAGGAAGGAAATTCCAGAGACCCAAGAAGCCATTAAGTCAGGGTTAGGGTTGCAAGACCCCACCTTAAGTCTATATAAAGAAGAAGAAATTCTCTTTGGCCCTCCTGCCTGTTTGCTATTCTGTGTGTATGGTGTTGGTGATGGTTTCTCTCTTTACTTGGACCTGTGAAAGGGGAGCAGCCTCTTTTGCATTCTGGAACTTCCCCTGTATCTATAGCTACACATAAATCCTTTCTCCAAAAACTGTGCCTGGTTTGAATATTCATCCCAGTGGTGTGTAGCTGATTGTGACACCACATTAATAGACTCAACCACAAAACCATCTCATCATTTCAATCAACACAGAGAAGGCTTTTGGCAATATTCAACACAACCTCATGATCAAAATGCTGGAGAGGCTTGGCATGGAAGGCTTATAACTAAATATCATAAAGACAATATACAAAAGTCACAAAGCCCAAATCATACTCACCTGGGAAAGACTCAAGAATCACTTGAATCAGGAACAAGAGACTGGTGTGCACTCTCACCACTGCTCTACAACATAGTGCTTAAAGTTCTAGCCTGAGTAATAAGACAGGAGAAAGACATAAAAATGATACAAATTGGAAAGGAAGAAGAAAAACTACCCCTTTTTACAGATGACATGATCCTATATATCACAGACTCAAAGAATTATATCAGTAAACTCTTGAAGGTGATAATTGCCTTCAGCAAAGTGGCAGGATATAAAATTATTACACAAAAAATCAGTAGCCTTCCTGTATGCAGATGATATGCATACAGAAAAAGACATCAGAGAGACTGTCCTGTTTTCAATAGCCTTGAAGTAACTCTAACCAAGGATGTGAAAGATTTGTATAATGAAAACATTAAGATGCTCAAGAAGGAAATAAGACTATGTGAAAAGATTGAAAGATATTCCATGCTCCTGAATAGGTAGAATTAATATAATAAAAATGGCAATCATTCTAAAAACAATATACAGATTCAAAGCCATGCCAATAAAAATCCCAACTTCACTCTTTACTGACATAGAAAAATATTCTCAAAATTTATTATGAGTGGCAAAGGCCTCTGATAGCCAAATCTATCCTAAGTAATAAAACTTCCTTTGGAGGAATCACCATTCCTGATCTAAAAACATACTTCAAAGCAATAGTAACAAAAACAGAATGGTACTGACATAAAAATAGGCAGACAGATCAGTGGAACAGAATTTAAGAACATGCTCTTAATTTGAGTAACTATAGTTATTTGAGATTTGACAAAGTTGCCAACAATGTTTGCTGCCATAAAGATAGCATCTTCAACAAATGGTGCTGGACAAATTGGATAAATACTTGTAAAAAAATGAAAATAGGCCCACTCCTCTCACCATGCACAAAAATCAACTCCAAATGGATGAGAGACCTCAATATAAACCATTTAACCCTGAAAACCCTGAAATATAAAATAGGAGCAACTCTATATGATATAGGAGTAGGGAAAAACTTCCTGAGCAAATCTCCAGTAGCCTTTGAAGTGCAACAATCACTTAACCAATGGCACCTGATCAGGCTCAAAAGCTTCTGTACAAACAAAAATACCATACACAATGCCAATGGACTCCCATCAAAATGGGAGATGATATTTTGCCAGCTATAATTCAGACAGAGGCCTAATTTCCAGAACTTGTAAAGAACTCAAAAAAATAATAAAAACTCAAACTGTCCCCTCACATAATGGGGCACTGTTCTCAACAGAGAATTCACAGAGGAAGAAACACAAATGGCTAATTCTCATTTAAGAAAGTGTTCATCATCTTTAAGCATCAAGGAAATACAAATCCAAAACTACAATGAGATTTCACCATACTCCAGTCAGAATGGCAATCATTAAGAAATCCAAAAACAATAGTTGCTGGTGAGGATGCAGAAGGAAAAGGAGCCCTCATTCATTGCTGGTGGAATTGCAAACTTGTACACTATGGAAGGCAGTGTGGAGACTCCTGAATACAATGGATATAGAACTACCAACAAACCAAGCTATCCCTCGACTAGGCATCTGCCCTCAAGATGTTGCACCTCAACACAGAGACATTTGGTCAACCATGTTTATTGCAGCTCAGTTCATAATAGCTAAGAATTAGAATCAACCGAAATGCCTATCTCTGGATGAATGGATATCAAAATTACACTGGAATTATACTCACTGGGAAGGAAAAATGACAATGACATTTAAAGAAAAGTGGACAGGTTTGGAACAGATCATACCCCTGGCCTATTGTGTAGGCCACAGTTGCAACCTATGAGACAGTGGAGTGATAAACAAGAGACCTATCACTACAGCAAGTAAAATAACCAAGGATAGGTCAACTAGAAAGACACCAGCGATATCCAATTCAATCCAAAGCTAAAATCCAGAGACACTTAAGTTCTAGACAATAAAGCAGACTTAAAACTCACCCACCATGACTCAAGGGAACCAAGTGGAAGAGGGATCTTAACGATTGTAAAAGCCATGGTGGGGAGAGTATCCAGAAGCATTGTACCCCCTAGCAACAATAAGCAAAGGGGGAGAAGGGGGTAGAACTGGCTACCTCTTGTGCTATTCATAACCCCCTACTCCGTGGACTTATCCAATATGACCAACAATGAGGATATAGGGAGGAAGGAAATGGGGATCCCAAAATAATATTTGCTCATACAATGTATCTAATTTTGATGTTTCTTACCCAGACATTTTTGACCAGCTATCTAAATATATATTTTCTTCATTTTAAAAATATTTTTATTTATTTATTAGACAGAGAGAGAATGGATGTGACAGGGCATCTAGCTACTGCAACCAAACTCCTGATACATGCACCACTTTGTGCATCTGACTTTAGGAGGGTACTGGGAAATTGAACTCCAGTCTTTAGGGTTTGTGAGCAAATACCTTAACTGCTGAGCCATCTCTTCAGCCCCTGAACATATATATTTTCTCTAACATTTAAATTTTGAATCATCCAATTTATTTTTTAACTTGTCCTTTAACCCAATATATTTTGGACAATGTTTAAATTATTTTATATTTACTATAATTTTCTTTCCTTATCTTTTAATAAATACCAAAAAATTAAAATATACATGATAGAGGGGTTTCCTATGATATTTCCTGTTATATTGTATAATGTTTGAATAAGGATACATGTAACTATGTCCTCAAATATTTGTGATCTCTTTATAGTGAAACCTTTCAAAAATCATTCCCTGAGAAGTGCACTCACTATTTTGTTATTGTCTTTAGATATTGTCTGTGGAAAAACACAGTAGAAATTCTTACTCACATATAACTCTAACTTTTTCCCTGTTCATTAGTCTGTCTCTATTTCACCCTGAGATCACTCTTTTAGATTCCATACATGAGAGCATATGCTGCCTATATTTCTGTAACAGGTTGATTTCATTTACTGTAATGATCTCCACTTGTATGTTGTTGCAAATCATTGGACTTCATGTATTTCTATGGTAGAATAGTATTCCCAATTGGCATATGTTTCATTTTCTTTATTCATTCATAAGCTTATGGACAGGTTGTTTCAACTTCTTGGCAATCATGATTAACTCTGTAATGAACATGTAATTTTATTGGCATAATAATATGGATTCATTGTGCTTAATTTGAGATTTTATTGCACCTTATGTGTTGCTAGGCACACTATTTTCTTCCAATACATTGTAATGGTGATAATATGCTCTAAATTAAATTTTCTTTCTACAACACTGATGGCTATTATTTTAACATGCAATGATTTTACCTGAGAGCCAATGTTTCTGACAGCATTTCTTAATAACTGTGTATATTTCTAGCATTTGCTTAATACCCTTTCCAATCTCTTATGTTTTATTTTTAATTTGGGTGGTCCTCAGTAAAAGTAAGTATTTGGACTTTTTAATTTTTTTTGAGGTAGGGTCTCACTCTAGCCTTAGGTTTACCTGGAATTCAATATGTAGTCTCAGGGTGACCTTGACCTCATGGCGATCCTCCTACCTCTGCCTCCCAAGTGCTAGGATGAAAGGTGTGCACCTTGGATTTTTTTTTCATATACATCTTAGTAAAAAATTTATGATTGTGAAGGGGTGGGTTTATCTCTTCATCAGCATGCTTTGCGTAATTGCTGTTAACTGAAGTTCACATGAGGATTTGTGCGCATGAGCCACTTCTGCTAATTTAGTTCTAATTCCTCCTCTACTTTTATTTTCCCCTCATCATTACATCTAACATATCTCTGATGACATCTATTCAATAGCATATTGGTAAGAAATCTTTTAAATCATCTTGCAAAATCTTGCTAGTTTGCATCTTGAATTATATTTATCTAAAAGAAACAACAATTAGCCTACCTCTAAGAAATTTAGAACTCCACTTATATGTCAACTTCATGTTTTTGATGTAATTGACACATATCCTTGTTTTGAATTTTTTTCCTTATAGAAAAATCTTAGCTATACTCCATTGAGTCCTTGGCCCACTGTGGTTTGGATTTAACTCCCTTTTTAAGTTAAAATTGTGAAGGTCAGTATTGTCCTTGACTTCTACTCAATCACTCTTTGGTCATTTAATTTTGCTCTTCTAACTAGATTTTTTTCTCAGGCATGAGATGTCATTAAAAAGGGATTCTCTGAAGATGTTGGCAGCCATGAGCAAACTGTTTCCTAAGGAGTAGACTCTTTTACTGGTTTCTCCCACTGCATGGGAAGTAGGAGTACTTTATTCTCTTTATAGCTATTAATTTCTACTTGGGAGAGTTCATTTAACAGCTTTTGTTTAATTTTTCTCATATGAAAGCCTGATGACTTTTATTAAAATATGATCCTTAAAGTTTTAATCCATGAAAGTACTGTATTAATAAAACAAAGCTGTACCAAACTATCATATTTTAAATGGCAATAATTCTACTAGTTCAATATATTCAGTCTTCTCATTTGTTGGAATAACTTGTTATTTTGTTTAAACGGCTGTCAAAGCAATAGTAAATTTATTCTAAAATGGTTTAATATTTGTGGTATTTGGCAGTATATTCAATAAGTCTTTAATCGCATCTGATAGAAATACAAGTTCCATCTGCCTCACACGTGCCTCCTACTCAAAGCATGGCACCAATGCAAGTCTGTTTCCGATGCTCATAAATAAGATACCAAAAAACCCACAATATTGGTACAGACTGTTCTGGACTAGGTTCTAAAATTATAACTACAGGAAGTGATTTTATTTCTTTTTTTAAAGCCTTTTTCCCTCCATCAGCCTCCTACGTGCTCAGTGTGGCACTTGAAATTCCCTGGGTTCTTGAAGTATTCAAGTTACTGGAATAATCAAACAGAAGGTGATCTTATTCACTTAAAATATACATAGTAACTGCTAAAAGGATAGCAATCTAAGCAAGTGACTAATCTGATTGTTTTATTGAAACTAGAGATTCTACCAAAACCCACTGAAGCTTGCTACATGTACTGTCAATGTTAATACTAATACTGCTCAATAACTAGTTATTAGCTTTGATGATCATTTGTAAGAAAACATCCTTAAACCCACTTCTGCTTGAGTTTACTGCAATCTCAAGCCTCTCATTCAGCCCTTTGTCTTCTAAATTGTATGTTTGTCTTAGTGTCTCTCATCTGGTCCTTTGAGGACTTTCACTTTCATGCTCAACCCAATGTTTTCTTGGTCATGCCTTTTGATTACCCAGCAAGCATGATCACAAGATGTAGTAGGCATTAGAGCAAACCTCCAGAGGAGCTATTGATATTTGTAGGTCATTTTTAAAAATGAAGGAGAAACTAACCATCCTGCAAAGAGGTGTCTAGACATGGTTTCCCAGAAGAACTGATAGCTGAGGTAGAATTTGAAGTCAATGCAGGAAAACAAGCAAGATTCTTTTTGCTTCATTGTCTATAATTGAACTTGTCAGGCATCATCTAAATCATCAAGCACTATCCACCAATATGTCATCAAAGTCCTTTTGTGCTGCTTCATCATCTAGAAAGTAAAGTTAAAGCCCCTAGCTTAGGACTCAGACTCTGTCATCTGATTTCCACACTCCTGCTCTGGTAGTTGGTCCTTGAATAGAAGTGCACACTTGAGAGTATGCTTTGTTCTGTGCTTTTTGTCTGGACTGACCTTCTTCCACATTGTTTCCTGATAAGCATTCTCACTCATTATTCAAAGCCCAATAAAATCTTATTGTGCCTTTGCAAGTTTCCTACCAATGGTCTGCAGAGAATGTTTTTGCAGAGCTTTATTTTTCTGTCATATTGGTTGGAAGAGTAAAGGCTCTGGATACAGAGCCCTTGGGCTAGGATCCTTAGGTTGTATTATTACCCATGCGGTGTTGTATAAGTTAATGACAGTACCTTACTCAGGGTTTTGGTAAGTGTCAAATATATATACCTCTTGGAATAGTGGCTGACATATATTCAGCAGTCAGTTTCTTAGTTATTGCCACTTACAAAACACATAAAATATATGTGCACTACTTGCAGCCTATAAGCTTCATAGGGCAGAAATTATCTTATTTACCTTTATTCTTGCCAGTAAGAGCATAAACAAATTCTTGTAGACATGTAGACTGAGTTGAAAGGGATGGCAGAAAAATAACGTTCAAGATTGAGTTAGTTGATGGGTATCATTTTCTTTTGTGCACCAAGACCATACAGTAACTCAGTAGATAATTTATCATCCACTTTCTCTGTGTTGGGCACAATTTTAGGAACTACAGTTGATTTGTTGAGCAAGCAACCAGAGTTCATGCCTTTACAAATTTCAAATCATGTAATAAAGACAGGCATCAAATTAATTATGCAAATAAATGCTTAATTCAAGCTGTGAAGGATGGTGTGTGGTATTTTGTGCATATTATAGGTGGAAGACAGGTGAATTGGGAGCTTTTTGAATAACTTCCACAAGGAGGGGTCTAATCTGTGGTAAACTGGAGGAGTCAGCATTTACTTTGTGGTCCAGGGAACCTGACAAACATGGGAGGAAGATGACCATGTGTTGCAGTCAGCTTTCTTGTAGTTGCTGCGCAGATAGAACCCAAACAAAAGTGGCTTGTAGAGGAATGGGTTTATTTGGCTTATGGACTCGAGGGGAGACTCCATTCTGGCAGGGAAAACGATGGCATGAGCAGAGGGCTGGACATCACCTCTGCCACAGCACTGCAAACAGCGGCAGGAAGGTGTGCCAAACACTGGCAAGGGGAAGCTGGCTTATAACCCCCATAAGCCCGCCCCAACAACACAGCTCTACTGAGGTTCTAATTCCCGAATTGCCATCAGCTGAGGATCGATCTATCAGAACGCATTCATTTGTTTGTGGGGGACACCTGGATCAAACCATGACAGTCCGCCCCTGGCCCCCACAAACTAATAATCATTCAAGATATAAACACAATATGTTCAGCTCAACTCTTAAGTCCCCACAGCTTTCAACTAAGCCATAATACCAAAAATAAACCCATAATGGCACAGAACATTCACAATGCAAAACATGAGGCACAG
>PVHP010046981.1:0-13092 GCA_004024765.1 Zapus hudsonius
CCATTGGTTTAGGCTATCACCATTAGTGTGCAAAGTGTTTTGTTGGAGTTGTTGTTTTCATACATTCTCAGCAGAACTCTTTGTCTTTTGCTAATAGCCATGAGGAAATGCATCTCCTTGTGTTGCTGACTCTGATTTCCCTGGTGATTAGTGATACTGAGCAACTTCAGTTATATCTATATTCATGTGTATGACTTTTGAGAATATCTTTTGTGGTAGTGTAAATGGATGTTCCCCAATAGATTTAAAAGTTTATCAGCTTTTTTCCAGCTTTCTGGCTGGAGAAGGTGTCACCTAGGCCAGATTCTAGGCTTCAGCCCTATGGTGTTTATGAGGTGGATGTAAAATTTCAGCTATACGTATACAAAGAGGAGTCAGAGTTCAAGTCTGCAGTTCCTGCTGGTTGCTAGTTGAAGTGTGCTTGCTTGTTTCAGAGGTGCTGGTGATGGGTTTCTCTCACTGCTTGGACCTGTGAAAGGATTCCAGCTTTTTTCTTCACTATTGGACTTCCCCTGGATCTGTTACTTTAAGAAATACTTTCCTCTCCAAACTGTTCCTGGTTTGGAGATTCATCCCAGCAGTGTGTGGCTGACTATGACAGATTTGGTACTGAGAGTCGAGTGATATTGCTGAGATGAATCTGACCATGTGGATTTTAATCTTCTTTAACTTGTGTGGTGGAATAATGAATATGGACTTGGTACTTTCAATTGAAGACATCTTGGAAAATGGTAAGCCATGTTTTATGGGCTATTTTGGTGATAATTTGGAAATGCTCAGTGCAGAGAGAACTGCATTTGGAGGTTTGGCTTGTGAACTTTCTAAGGGGAAGGAGAGACTGAAGAAAACTTTAATAAGACTCTGTACCTGGACCAAGGGGTGGATTTGTCCTACTGTCCATGCCCAGAGAGTTTGACCAAGGTTGAATTTAAGTAATGGACTTTTGTGCTTGGCTATGGATATGGAACTGAGAATTTAAGATTTAAAGTTGAAAAAACCTCAAAGCAAGTTTAACTTACTGGCACAGAAACTTTAGATTACTAAAATGCTAATGTTAAAGAGACATCACCAAGATGGAATATCTTCCAAATGTTTTACATTGATAAAATGGAGAAATTTCCACCCAGGAAGGACTGAATATAAGACTGTGCAAACTCCTTTAAAAGGAAGGAATCTGTTCTTCAAGGTTACAGTTTATTTTGTTTCTGGATTAACAACATGGCTGTGTCCTGCTTACCTGATATTGCTTTTGGAAGCATGAGAAATGCATGCATGGAGAGGGTCATGAAGTACACACAGTTCCTGGAGCTGTTGCTGAGATGTGGTATATGGAATAGGGTGTGAAGTCCCTATTTGGCCAGTAAAGCCATTGGAAGGTGGACCGTAGTTTGCAATGGAGACCCAAAGTTGTTTTGGATATACCAGAACTGTTCCAGGGCTACCATGGAGTGGTGTTGGTTCGTGATGGAAGTTATTTTTTTATTATTTTTTTTTTCATTCAGCTATTCATCCAAGCTGGAGGGAGGGAATTGGAAAATCTGGAGACTGTCCATCACTGGTTGTGCTATTGGACTTGAACTGCAGATGTGGGATGTTTGCTGAAGTTTGTTGAGTTTACATTGGCCCAGTCTTTCCTTGTTATGCCTCATAGTAGTTGGAAATGTTTACTTACTCTGGTCAGTTATATATTAAAGGTTTGTAATTTGTTTTGATTTTGCAGAATTTGTAGCTAAAAAACAATCTTAAATTTCAGATAAGACTTGAGACTTTGGAACAACCTTAAAGTTGGTAAAGACTGTGGTACCTTTAAAGTTGGACTAAACATAATATAGATTATTATAAATCTATTGGAGGCCAGGGGTGGATTTTGGTAATTTAAATGGATGTCCCCCAATAGATTCAAAGGTCTACCAGTTTCTCTCCAGCTTCCTGGCTGGAGGTGTCACCTAGGCCAGATCCTAGGCTCCAGCCCTATGGTTTTTCGGGGGGGGGGTGTAAGTTTCCAGTTCTACATATGCAAAGAGCAGTTGGAGCTCAAGTTTGGAGTTCCTTCTGGTTGCTAGTTGGAGTGGGCTTGCTTCTTTTGGAGGTGCTGGTGATGGGTTTCTCTGTGTTTGGACCTGTGAAAGGAGGACATCCTTTTTCTTCATTATTGAACTTCTCCTGGATCTGTTACTTTAATAAATACTTTCCTCCCCAAACTCTTCCTGGTTCAGAGATTCATCCCAGAGGCATGTGGCTGACCACGACATCTTTTCTGATCCTCTGCCCATTTCAATACCAGGGTATTTCCTTCTTATTTGGTTGTTTGAGTTACTTATTAATTTTGAGTATTAAACTTTTGAAGAAGTATAGTTTATAAGTATTTTCTGCATGTTTCCTCAGTGCTTATTGAATGTGCTGTGCAGAAGCATCAGAGTTTGGTGTAACCTCAATGGTCTATGCTTCCTCCTGTGGTCTGTGCTTTGAACTCATGTTTACAAAAGTCATTTCACTCAGTATTGTGGTGGAGATGCTCCTGGGGAGATACTTGTTATTCACAAAATAATTCATACCTTTCTTTCCACATCTGTACACTGAAAAATATTGGCCTGAATAATACTTATACAAATGTCTTAGGGAAGTTCTTAAATGTTATTCTCTGTATTACTGAGAGAAATAGAGAGAGAGAGAGAGAAAGAGAAATAGAGGGATGAATCAATTAATTCTAGAGGTATTTTCTTTTGCATTCTAGTTGCCATAAATATACTTAATGTGTGCACTGTTATTATGCTTTGAGACAAGCTTTTAGCCCTTTGTAACACTGCAGAATTGTTTTACTGTCATGATATTTCTAGAACTTTCTTATCTTTGATACATACAACGAAATTAAGTGCCAAAGAAGTGTCTGGGAAACAATAGCATCCATTCATTACAGCACTCCTCAAGAGAAGTAGAAGCCCAGCCACAGATAGACTTAATATCAAGAAACCAGAAGACTCCAGCACTAAGAAGCTGAAGTGGAGGATTAGATTCCTTTGAGTACTGGTGACATAAAACACTCTGTTTAATTGATAGGTTGTGGGATTTAGCCAGACAGGTAAGCCTTCTAGGTTTCTAGGCTTAGTTCCAATTCTGCACCTGAGGAAGCTGAAAAGCCTTTATTTTAATAGCTCAGTAAATGATAGCTATCTGGTATCTTACGCTCACAGAAGAGAGTTGCTATGGAGCTAGAAAGGATTATAATGGCACCCCAGAGGAGGTTGGGGCTTATACATTGAGACCCCAGGAGTGGCATAGGAATCTGCCCGACAGGAAGGGGCTTGAGAAAGACATCTTTAAATAAAGAACCAGATGAAAGCAGATCTGACCATATTCAGTTAAACCTGAAAATTTGAGGTCTTTGCTGTATAATACATTCATTGACTTGAAAGCATTAAAACAATATAATGTATATTAGATGATGCATGTCTATATGAATACCTATAGGTATTCTGTTTGAAATTCTAATTTGAACTCATGCTTCCAATTGAGGAAAATAACTGCAGAATAAATCATATGTTTAATATACACTCTCAAAAATTATAAAGGCCCAGTTATAGCAGTCTAATTTGAAAAGCAGCTAATCCCACATATGTATTTTAAAACTTCATTTATTTGTCAGAAGTATGACTCAAAATTATGATCTGTGCAACTCAAGGAAACATATTTTATTTATTTAAGTGTGTCATTTAGGTAGAAATGTAACTCACTGTACAAATGTGTGTGTCTCTATATATAGTTTATTATATATTCTACACACACACACACACATATATATATATATATATTCAATTCATGGACATAATTGCTAGGTTATCTTTGAATAAATTTAGCTGTCACAAGAATGCTTTAGCATAAAGGAATAAAAGTTTTTAGTACCTCACTAGTTAAAGTTGTCTAGGTAGGTGTTTTTAGTGGCATGGGAATTAGGGACTTAACTGTCAAGAAAGAAGTACCTATTATTGTGGGAGGGACTGTAAGCAAATGAATTGCTACAGCTGAGCCCTGAGTCTTAGGCTGATGAAGAAATCATTTGTTCAGATGTTACAACACTCTCTGGGTTCTTTCAAAGTAAAAAAAAGGGTAAGAGAAGACTTTCAGCCAGGCTGATGAAACGTACATCAGCAGATGGGATACATAAGGGAGCTGGAGGGAAGGACTTTGAAACCTATACCTTTGGCGTTGGGGTTACCAGTCCAAATGTGAGGGGGAGTAGCCATTTAGTTCTCACAATGTGGGTTTGTGGTTGGTCATTAGAAGGAAGTGGAGAGAGATGATTATATTTCAGCACCATATGGTACTTTTGGTACTAGGTATTTTGCATATAATCAAATTATGACAATTAATTTAATTAAAACAGCAGCTTTTTTGAGTAAATGAGCTTCAGAAACTAGAAATTTCCTTAAATTTATATGACCTGTGCTACTTGTATTTTTGATCTGGATGTGTCTAATGACAGAAGCAACATATGCCCCTACTAACTATTTCTATATATAGCAGCCACACAAATTACAGAAATTGCACTAGGGACAGGACATAAAGCTGAAATCTGTTGATATAAATGGAAATGTAGAGAAAGAGAGGAAAGGCAGCTGAAGCTTGAGAACCAGGCAGGAGCCAGTGAGAAGACTGGGGGAAATTGTTTGGAGTCAACAAACTAATGCGGGAAATGCTACTGGGCCTTGTAATCTGGTTTTCTTCTCTGCTCAAGGCTGCCTCTGAGAACAGGGTGGAGTGCTTAGATTTCAAGGGGAATTTATTGGTCCCACCATTGGACATGCACTATGTCAAGGAGGGAGGTCATTCAGTGTTTGTTTCTCAGACACAGTGAAATCATTACTTAAGGCAGGGGAACATTATGTATAAGGGCTCAACTCACCAGTTTCAAGGTGTGATTACTTCATAGCTTAAAAGACCATGTGTCTATGTATAGAAAGTTACAAGCGTAGGATGACAGGATGCCTCAGTGGTTAAAGATGCTCGATTGCCAAACCTGTCAGCCTGAGTTCAATTCTCCAGTCCTCATATAAAGCCAGATGCACAAAGTGTGTGAATGCATCTACTGTTCCTTTGCAGTGGCAATAGGCTTTGGCATGCCCATGTGCTCTCTCTCTCTCTCTCTCTCTCTCTCTCTCTCTCTCTCCTTTCTTTCAGAAGTAAATGAATATTTTTTTAAAGAAAGTTAGGAGCAGTGCATCATCTTCTCTGTGTCTTGTGGATGTTAAGATTTTTTTTTCATATTTATTGTCAATAAGTAGATACACTGCATGAGCAAGTCTTATGATGGTACCCCCATTTCCCTTGTAGTAAGTTGACGTTGTACCTTAGTCTCCAGTGTACTGTTGTTCCAGCAGATGCAAATGATAAAGCTTTAGACCACATGACCACGTTCACAGCAAGGTGACCTATAGTCCCACGGAGAGTGTGAATATGTGTTTAACTATGTGAGTGATTGTAGAGGCTTGATGAATAGGGCTTGTTAGAATCATCAGCTCATATAACCTTCTGGAATCTTTATCTTTCTCTCTACACAGCTACCTTCATGGTCTCAATCAACTAGTGTTACCACAAAATTTATTTGAAATGATAAACTCCTCAGGAAAAAAATAATGTAAAAATATTTGAAAACTTTTTGTACAAATGTAAAAAGAAACAAGAAGAAAAATAATTGCAATTCTACTGACGATTGTTGGCTTTTTTTTTTTGCCCAGTACTGGTGACCTACCTAGGGCTTTCTCAGGCTTACTAGCCAAGTACCTAACTCTGAACTATATCCCAAGTAATTTTCTTTTTATGTTCTTTCCTTTGTTTTATCTTTTGTTTTCTTTTATTTTGAGACAGGCTCTCAGTCAAGGCGGGTCTTGAAATCATTCTTGTAGCTCAGAGATATCTTGAACTTGTGATCCTCCTGCCTGACTTTCCAGGTACTGAGATGTCGGGCCAGCTCTACCAGGCCTGGATTGAAACATGATCTAAATTTACTTTCATGCTTACATCTTGTGGATATTACACACATACAGTGACAAAGTTTACACAATATTGGGTGGGGAAATTGAGACATCGTGCTTCTTCAGAACTTTTGCCAAATTATATGGTAACACACCAGTGCCCTGCCACTTTCTATCAATCAAAAGTACACAAGACCTTGTGCAGGTAGGTAAAATGTGAATGTCAGTTACTATTTTGCATTCAGTTGGTAGATCAAAAGGATATGCTAATATTATTCCCATTCTAGAGGTTAATAGGATATCCAAGAGAAAGTTTTGGTTTAGAAAGGTGATAAAGAACATTACATTTGAAGTCAGCCTAGGAGTTCTTTCTCTGTCACACCACTGTATATAAGTACCTGTTGGCTTGAAGGAACTCTTTCCTCTTCTGAACTTTATCTGAATTTCTTTTACTCTCCTTAATGGCTTGTGTCTTGCATTATAGTAATCTATGTGCACATTTTATCTTCTGGAAAGAAAGAACACCTCAATCATGGTTTTAACACCTTTACTGTCATTCACATGTCATTCATTCAACACTTGATGAATGAATAATGAAAGATTTCTTTTTCTGGGAAAGTTTAAAGGAAAAAAGTGAAAGAAAAAAAACATATGCAAAGTCAAAAGCAATTCTTCAAAATTTCAAATTGTAAAGTCACTTTGGCTCAGCTTGAAAGAAGATGATCAAACTTGACTAAAACATTAACAACAATGTAAATACTTATGTTTTGGAGAACAAGTAGGATTAATTCTAATTACTGAAGGCATTAGGAAGTAGATGTTACTGCTATTGTCCAACACAGTATGCCAATTCAAAGTTTTATACTATGGAAATTGTAATTATTAATTTTTTGATGATGTGGATGGAAATCTAAAGTGAACAAAATGGAAACCATTTCTGAAATACTGGATATTACTTTGGAGAATTAAATGCAAAAAGTAAAGGAAATAGCAAATCTTGTTTAAAAGTTTATGTATGCATGCATGTTTGTATTTATGTATTTCCTTATAATAGCTAACTACTCATGCACACAAAAGTACCCTTTGGAAACACTGGAAAATTCCAAAACACATAAGAAAATTAAAATCCCCTTTAACTTGTGCAAATGTAATTGCTGTCGATGTCTGAACAAGGTCTGCACATTAACAAGGACTCACTGACAGACCCAAATGTCTGCTTTAGAAAATGTACCATAATCATGTACAATATGTCCTTACGGGAAAATGGGATGAATGGTGTAGTGACTCCAGCTTTTTATTTCTTTTATTAAATTACTTTCAAATAAAAAGTAAACACAATCATATTTAAATGCATTTATATTGATGTAGAGATAATATTTGTTAATGTTGTAAAAGTCTTTGCTAGGAATTTTACTCAGTAGATCAAATGCTAATGTACAAGCACAGGGACCAGTGCTTGTGTCCCCAGCTCCCATGTAAAAGCCAGGCACAGCAGCACACACCTATAATCCCAGTGCTGGGAAGGGAAGGCACAGCTAGGACGGTGCCTAGGAATTGCTGGCTAGCTAGTCTGGACAAATGGTTAACTCTATAAATCCAGTGTTCAGTGTGTATTGTAGTCAGCTTTCTCCTTAGTGTACGGAAAAGATCCTGACCAAAGCTGCTTGTGGAAAAATGGATTTATTTTGGCTTACAGACTTGAGGGGAAGCTCCATGGTGGCAGGGAAAACAATGGCATGACCAGAGTAGACTTCACTTCCTGGCCAATGTCAGGTGGACAACAGCAGCTGGAGAGTGTGCCAAACACTGGCAAAGGGAAGCTGGCTGTAACCCCCATAAGCCCGCCCCCCAACAATACACCTCCAACAAGGTTCCAAAATCGCCATCAGCTGGGGATCAAACATTCAGAACACGTATGTTTTGGAGGGACTCCTGGATGAAACCATCACAGTGTGAAAACCAGACTCAAAAAAACTTTGATGGAGAGTGATTGAGGAGGACATCCGATGTCAAGCTCCGGCCTCCACATGCAATGTGAACAGATGTGCATGTGCACTGCACACACGCTCTCTCACACCTGAAAACTACATACCAACATGCAAACTACACAAACCTACACAGGCAAAACCCTTTCTACTAGTTAAAAGAATTCAGAATCTTCCTCTGAGAGTTATATAAGTACTCAAAACCATTTTTCTTTCTCCTCTTTCTTTCTTTCTTTCTTTCTTTCTTTCTTTCTTTCTTTCTTTCTTTCTTTCTTTCTTTCTTTCTTTCTTTCTTTCTTCTTTCTTTCTTTCTTTCTTCTTTCTTTCTTTCTTTCTTTCTTTTTCTTTCTTTCTCTTTCTCTTTCTTTCTCTCTTTCTTTCTTTCCTTCTTTCTTTCTCTCTCTCTTTCTTCTTGTTTTCTTTTGTTTCTCTTTGGTGCCTCCCTATTGGAGAATAAGTGAATTATGATATCCAATAAAGGATGTGCTATAATGAGTAGTTTATTTGTACACAATGAATCAAACGTCCTCCCTAGTTAAAGTATATATTCATGAGATAGTTTTCTGAAGCTTACATCTGACTCCTTCCCCCGTTTGAAAGGGCCTGATGAGAAGCTGAATCACATCCGTAGGGAAGTGATAGGAGATTAGAAAAGGAAGCAGAGATTATTTTTATGTATCACTGGCAAGTGCTTTGTGTGTTATGTTTTTATGCGACAGTGTTACTGTTTCCTTCTTACTGAGTGTGTTGAGGCAACTTTTTGGGTAGAATTTTCCTTTTATTCTATTTAATTGTTTCTATGAACACAATGCATTCCTTAAGGACATATCTATATCATATTTCTGCAAATCTCCAGGCCTTAACATGGTGGATATACAAAGAGTTGATTATGATTTTCTAACGATAACTTTTTCATTTCCCCAGTACTATACAAACTAAGTAATTGAATGTAATGATATAGGAGGAATTAGGAAGGAAATGATCTTCATAATTCAATATTTTAGAACATGCAGTTTCTGAAATGCAATGTGGAGAATATTAGCCTTGATTATTGCATGTTGTGATCTTTGTGACCTATATATTTCCTTTATAATTATTTCCTCTCACAAGTAGCATGCATAAGGCTTATAGTATTTGTAAAAATACTCCTAAATACAGATGTACAGGATTATCATTTTGCCTTTTACTTTCCTTTTTTCTTTGTTTCAATTTCCTCTCATACCAATTCCATCCAGAATTCTAGTTTCCAACTGCTTTCTGCTACTTCTTATTTCGGTTGATTATTGGAACAACTTAGTCCAGTGTACCTTCACTAACAGCACCTATGAGATTGAGATCATACATTAGACTTGCAGTTTTTAAGTGAATTTTGACTCAGGCATTTAACCTACCTGTGAATTTTATAACTCTTCCCCATTAAAAAAGGGAAAATGTAAACTCCTGAAAGATGATTGCTAGTTCCCCAGCCGCACAGGATAGTATGCTTAAAGATTTTATTTTCCTCGGAAACTACTACTCCTTATAAAGCTCATCCATCAAACGTAATGAGAGCTGTCAAGAATATTTAGTGAGAAAGAGCTGCTTGATATGCTAATAGCAGCCCCTCAGTGAATTCATTTTGTTCTGCTCCTTGACATTAATGGCTTTCATAATCTAATGAGTGATGTGAACAGCAGAAGTATGGCCACAGGGAAAGATCATATCAAGTTCCAGTAGAGGAAATCTTTACCAGGATTTGCATTCATGTAGCAGAATGCATGTAGTTATACCGACACTTACCTTGACTCTTATGGAGTCCCATATTAAAGTTTGTGGGAATGTGATACCAAGTTTGTCTCTTAACAGTGCAGGAGCTTAGGCTTCACGCTGGGTCTGGTCAGTGAAAGTGCTGGAGAGGACTCATTTTGGTATTCTTACAAGGAGATGACAATTTTGAGTTCTTAGGATGCTACAGATTGGCCAGGAAAAAGCATCTGGACACATGTTGGTGCTGGTGGATTCAACACGGGTCTGACTGATTACATCAAGGGTGACATTCTGAGCTCTGCTTTCCTGAGATCTCTGTGTGAGGTTAATGTATGGGAACGTGCTCACAGCATAACTTGGAAAGTCCCTGAGATGCGCGTGTGCAGGGACTGTCAATCCAGACACTTTTCAAGCTCCCTTGCACTGTTATGCCTCTATAGTGATCTAAATGGATCACTCAAATCAGGAGATTTGAAGGGCTCAGCGAGGGCTTCCGCTGAGACATAAACAAACCTCACAAGGCAGTTCTTAACATTTGTCAGCAGGTTTGCATTTTAGTTTTTACCAAAGTATTGGAAAGAAATATTACAATACAATAAAATGTAAATATTAAACACATTATACTCTATTGTCCAAAAAATCATATTTTTAGAGAATTAATCATTGAGATATTTGAATACTTTGTGGGTGAATCCATCTTGAATAGGTTTTAATATTCTGGGAGGAATGTATTAAAATTAATTAAAATACCTTAAAAAAGACAAGACATGAGATACATGATTGTTGATTTAGAAAAAGGGACTTCCTCAAATAGGGAAAAATAAAATATAACTTTTATATAACTCATGGTGTGTTTATATTATTGTTTTATCTTGACAGAGTCTCACTCTGTAGCTGAGGCTGGCCTTGAACTTGGAATGAACATACTTGATTTACTTCCAAAGTGCTGCAAGTCTAGTACACCAGCACTTTGCTTTACATTTTAAATTAAGAATTCATAGGCACTATAGTTTAGTCAATTTGCTGATTTCTGATATTTTTATGTTCATTCTTTTTCTTTTTATTCCTCTGTGGATTTTATAATTTTATAAGCTGTTCTGTAATTGGCTCATAAATAGCAATGGGCTTTGTTTATTTTCTGTGTACTCAGCAACATTGCTTGTGGGTGTATCTTGATGTAGCCAATCACAAGAAAGCATCTAAGCTATTACGTAATTTCCCAAAGGCTACCAGTAGATTTTGTTGACTGAAACCAAAAGTTGGCAACTGTGTAATACTAACCTCATGAGGTAGCTACCTTCTTTTTATAGTTTCTTCGAACATTATTATAATGTATTATAATGTCATCTTTGTAAGAACGCTGTGAAATCTAAAAAGATATGTATGATAAAGCCTTGTGTATTTGTATTCAAAGTATTTTTAGCAAATTTAATTCATTTATCAAATATTCACTGAGTGTGAACTAAAGTGTAATTTCGGTTGTGGGGACACAGTAGTAAATACAGCCCCTGATAGTGTGAAACTGACATTACCATGGTCTTAAAGCATTGGTTTCTCTTAGATCACATGACAGGATATTAAGAATTTATTCATTGTTTTTTGACTAAATTAATGGATAGATGAACAAATAAATGAATATCTAAATCCAGAACTTTTCATATGACTATTATCATGTATTTGTCAATTTCCATAAAAATTCCAATTCTGATCCTCTTTCTTTCTTGTATTTTGTTATGCTATGTTGTTATGTTTTGTTATGTTATGCTATTTTATTTTGCTTGAGACAAGGTTTCATGTGACCAAGATGGCCTGGAAATGTCTATATAGCCAAAGATCACCTTCAGCTTCTGATCTTCCTGCCTCCACCACATCAGAAAACTTAGTTTTCCCAACCATCATTGTTTAATAGCAGTAACTGGACAGTTCCTTTGTTCTATGTTATAAGAAAGATAGAACAAAAAGTTACACGTCCTCCCCTTTTCTGATGTTTTGCTGATAATTTGCAGTTACCTGGAGTCAGCCTTGTTCCAAAGGCCCTAAACAGGCATTTCCAAAAATAAACAATTCATAAATATTAAATTGAAAGCTCTGCTCAGAAACCTGATGAAATCCGTTGCCCTCCCATTCTACTCAGTGTGAAAATGATTTCATTGCCCAGTGTGGATGCTGTGTATTACGTTCACTATACCACCTAGTGACCGACCTGACTAAATCACAATGCATATGTTTAAATCATCTTTATTTAGTAATGGCCCTGGTGTGAGGGCTGTTAACTTGCCTATGCCAAGGAAAAGCTGTTAAGTGCTACTTTCCAGTGAAAAGGAGAAAGTTTTCTCAAGGAAAGAGGAAAAAAATAGGCAAATGCTGAATTCTTTAAGATCTATAGTGACACAAACTTATCTGCTGAAATTGGGAAGGAGGCAGATCAAATTTGTGCAAATGTTCTGTCACACTGCAAAAGCTGTGGCTGTGCTGTGTGATGTTCCTGGCTAAGATGAAAACGGGATAGATTGTTGGTGTTTGTCTTCCCCAGTGTCAGGCATCTACTGAGAATCATTCTTTTCCATCTTTTCCTGTTATTTTTTCCCCTAAGACAGGGTCTCATTTGTTCTCAGACTAGCCTGTGGAGCTGAGAGTCCGAGAGTGACCCAGAACTCCTGGTTTCCTGTCTCTGCCTCCTACGTGCTAAAATTATAGGTGTGTGCCACCACTCCTGATTTTATATGGTTCTGGGGATTGAACTCAGAGGTCTTCTTGTCTGCTAGGCAGACACTTCCTCCCACTGTGCCATATCCCCAGCCCCAGAGAGTCTAAAAACATATTTCTGTAGATAAAGAAATATTGTATTCCCAAATCACAGGCTACAGGGGAATCAATGACAGAATTCAAGAATATATTTAATTTTGATCCTGTAAGTTTGCAGTTCCTCATTTACCTGGAACTATTCTTTGGAACACGGGAGACAAGACAGAGCCGAGTCTGTCATATTTACTTAGTGTCTATGAGAAATAAAATTATGAGTAGTTTGATTGCTAATTTGTAGACCTTATCCATTCTATCAACAGATTTAATTGCTGTTTCCAAATTCAATAAGAAATGCAAGGCATTGTAAGACTGGGAAATCCACTGTTCAAATAAAAATTCTGAGTCATTGTATCAACTCTATAAAATACCAATCTATCATATCTACTATTGAAAGACCCTCACTCTGAGATGTCCTTCAATCTGGGGAGACCCTCCCAAGGAACAGCGAGACCACTTCTGCGGATGCAAACAGCAAGAGGTTTATTCAGATACACAGGTACCTGGGGCGACTTAGTCTCTGGGACTAAGTCTGGGCTGGGGCGGGGGATTTTTATAGGGTGAGGAGGCAGAAGCGCGGGTACAGAAGT
>PVHP010046982.1:0-13048 GCA_004024765.1 Zapus hudsonius
CTCTCTCTCTCTCTCTCTCTCTCTCTCTCTCTCTCTCTCTCCATAACAAAGTCTTCCAGGTGATAAAAGGAGTACTCTCTTCTCTGGACTAGATGCCTTTCATAATGAAAATTTCATTTATAAATGTAAAAGTCCTTTGAATGGGAAATGTTATGCTTCATCTTAAGAGGGAAAGGCAAACAGCTTTTTACACACTGCCTGGTTCTCAGTTGCCTAAATAACCAATATGCCAGTATGGTATATTTTGGGGTGCCACATTTGGCACCTGTCATAGTCAGCCACATGCAGCTGGGATAAATCTCCAAACTAGGCACAGTTATGGGAGGAAAGGATTTAGTGAAGCTAAAGATCCAGGTAAAGTTCCATAATGGGGAAAGAGGCTGGCTTCCTTTCACAGGTCCAAGCAGAGAGAGAGAGAAACCCGTCACGAGCACCACACACAAGCAAAACAGGCAGGGGAGAGACAGGAGATTTTCTCTCCCTTTATATAGCCTTAGGGTGGGGTCTTCAGCAATAAGATCTTACCATCTAGTTCTGGTGGACAGCAAAGAGCCATATGGCTGGCCAGCAGGTGAAATATCTCAACCTGTAATGTTTGGGGGATATGAGCCTCCCTGGTCAACAATGCTGGAAGGTATCCTAACCATAGAGCTGAATTTTTCTAATAATTTTTCTAATAATGATCTGTGACCTCTGGGCACATTATCCACCTTAACAGGATGCTTCTTACCAAAATCTCTTTTTTTAACATATCATTAACATTATACATATTTAACATTTAAATAATTAGCTAATGAAGAAGTCGGTTCACAATTGTTAACTCATAATGCCCACCTTCAGCAAGATTTCTGAGTCAGTCTAGCAAGAACCTCCCTTACCCATGATGTCTCCTCTCGGTAATTTTCCTTCTGCAGACTCCCATCTTTGGATCTTAACTATAAATCTCTACATGCCTTTGGTGGAGTGAAAGTGACATTTAGTCTCTCTCCTCTACTGCAAGTCACCATTGCAGTTGTCCCTAGACCAATCACTATGGCACCTCTTAGAATCACAGTTGTTTGTTCATCATCTCCAACAAGATTCGTGGATAATTTTTGTCTCTTGATTGCAGGTAACATAGTCAAGCACCTGTCTATGCAGAGGCATTTATGTCCCCGTTCTTCAGATGAACACCTACACTGTCTTAAGTTTGTCTCTCAGAAGCATCATCTGAAATGGAGACTAAGCAAGGGTTTCAGTGGTTTATTGAGAGGTGTTCTTATTAGAAGATGACTGAAGATAAAGTTGGCTGGCCGAGTGGGGGACACCAACCTCAAATGACTTGGTGAGACTAGCTTCATTCACTTTCATTCCAAAAGGAAAAGTCCACTCAAAGTACATTACAAAGATAGTTCCATCTTGAGGCAAGGAGTTCAATTCATAACTTGTGGTAGCTGAGCTGAGCTGAGCTGAGCTTTGCTGGCCAGGGTTGCCTAAAGGAAGGCAATTATCCCCTAGAAAGAAGCAGCAGACAAGTACAGGGAGGGGTGTGAACTGTGATCTAGGGCCTCTGAAGAGACATTGATAATACCCACTATATCCACACACACCCCTCTCTAAAGATGGTTTCTTTATCAAACTCACCTTGATCTCTTGGAACAGTAGCTCAAAGATCATGGAACATACTCTTACTATACTTTCACCAACTGAGCCACAGTGCCAAAGCTTAGAACACATTCTTGTAGACATTTCCTTTTCCTTATGCACACTGGGAGGGAGGGAGGGAGTCTGCCTCATTCACAGTCTGCTGCATTGACACAGGAGGAGGAGGAGCTCTGTTCCTTGGAAGAGGGTTCAGATTGTTGTTTTTCTACCAGAGCCCATAGAGCTCCATGCTGTGATCCCACAGGACAGAGCCCAGAATGGTGAGAGAATGAAGGCAAGGCTAAGTTAGTGTTGCTCTAGCAACGGTGGCACATTTGTGCTGCTCAAACTCTTCCAACAGAGAGTGCTTGAGATGCGGCTGGTGAGAGAGGTGCATTTTCTGTCTATAAAATAGAACACATCTAGCTGGATTTTGCACAGTAAGACAATTATAGGTAATGTTAATGTACTGTGCATTTAAAGAATCTTGAGGACAATGAAAATGATGAAGGGGGGTTAGGTGGTCATCTAAAGTAGCCAACAAGAAGTGAGGGCTCATGAAATGAAGACAGTGGCAGAGTCTGACAGTGTTGCCATCAGAGAATTTTGTCAGGAAGTAGTGAGGCCCTCACCACATGGCTGAGAGTCAGAAGGAGAATCCTAGTTCTACTTTGGAGGATGGGACACTGGTAAGGGCAAGACAGGACTCATTTTGGAAGAAAAGCTGGACTGTCAAGAGAGACCTAAGATAGTGGGATCACATCAGGACTCAGTTACATTGCCATTACTGAGACCTCAAGTCAGGACAGATGGCGGCAGTGGTGGTGACATGGTGCCCAGTCACGTTCCTGCTTGATGAGGTCCTTGACTGGAGCTGGGTTGGGGCTGGAGGGTGTTCAATACCTGAGAGTTCACTCATGGACACGAGTGTCCAGTCTCTATCATCAGGCACCCTACCTACCATTTTTCTTTCACCTGCAAACTCAACCTTCACCTATTTTAAAAACTGAACTTGACCCCAATTCTTCATTATGTCTTCTCTCATATTTATGAACAGGAGAGCTGGAACAGAACAGGAGGGGTGATCACGATCATTCTTCAGCTCTTCAGCTTGGCAGCAGGTGAAGATGTGAGCCCACGATGCCAGCACAATGGAACAATAGCACTTGTCAGTGCTACTTCTAGTGGGCTCTGAGTTTGATGAAAAAGCCCATTTGTATAGTGAGAGAAAAAAACAGGTGACAGCTCTGGAGACAGATGGTAAAAGACTCGTGTCTGCACCTACAAATACCAAGTTTCACTGAAATACCTTTAAAGGTGACCTTCTTAGACAATCATGCATCACTGTGAAATGCCAGTTTCTAGGGCTCGATTCTTTGTGTTAAATAGTGTGAGAGTCAAATGAATTATTCTGGATAAAAATTTAAAAAGTTGAGCCAGGCTAAATATATAATTACCAATATTTTTCAGAACCTTGCTAAAGGCCAGATTCAATACTACTAGTTGGGTCTCATCTGCTTCTCACAACTCTAAACTAAGCACTGTTATTACCTTTGTGTGCACGAGAGATAACAGAGGTTTGAAGAGTGAAATAAATGATCCAAGTACAGTCCACTGGAAAGAAGTTAAGTGTGATTCAAAGCGTCCCTGCCTGTCTCAGAATCCAAGTCCTCACCAGAGACCCAAGACTTGATGTGGTGACATTGTGAGTTGACAGTCCAAGTCTGTTCTCCTCATCCTCACTAGCTAAAGAATCTCGTATTTATTTAGGGACACTATAGTAAAGCATTTCAAATGAGGGCTGGGGAGATAGTTCAGTGCTTGCCTGGAAAGCATGAGAACCTGAGGGCCATCCCTAGTAGCCACATGGAAACACTGGGCAAGGGTTGGAGCTCTGGAGTAAAGCTGCTTCCTGCGCAAGCATGAAGGCTTGGAGAGCCTGGGACTGTCCAAGTTTGGTCTTCAGAACCTGTGTAAACAGCTAGGAATGGCTACGTATGCTTGTGATCACAGTCCGGTAGGGGAGCAGAGATCCAGGATATCTGGTGCTCACCAAAAAGAATGGCAAGTTGTGAGATCAAATAAGAATGGGTGGAAGAGTGAGGGAGTGGGCATCTGGCATTCTGCTTGGGCCACTGTAGGCAAGCACACCCCACCACAAGTGAACACATGAAGTTTATAGGGGCACATACCATCACACACACACATAAACAAAAAAAAATGCTAAGCATAGAGTATGTGTGGTGTGTGTGTGTATGTCATGTAAGCACATGTGTGTGTCAAGTGAGTCATTGAACATTGTGTGTCTTCCTCTCGCTCTTCCCCCTTATATTTCCTTGAGATGGAGTTCTCAACGAGCCCAGAGTTCCTTGATTTTCAGTTAGACTGGATGACCATCAAGGCCCAGCTTTTCTCCTGCCTCTTCCTCTCAGCGCTGGGATTACAGCCATGTACAGTCATGTGACTTTTTACATGGGTTCAGGGAACTGAATTCAGCAAGTAAGTCTTCTGACCCACTGAGCCGTCTTCCTGGCCCAAGTTAACTTTTCTACATTAGAAATAAGATGCTACAGAGGGAATTGCATTCCAGATGTAAAGATGTAAATAGGAAAGCTATAAACCATCAATATATACACGTTATTGTTTGTACTCCTAAAGCGCCTTGCATCCTGAGCAATCAGGCTGAAAAGAAGGCCATGATGCGAAGTGTCTGCGAGTGGTTCCTTCAGAAAGGGAAGTGCTGACATGAGGTGTTGTGACCCTGCTTTAGACACCATACAGCTAATATTTAAGTAAATGGGTTTTTTTTCCAGAGCTGAGAAAATTAAGCTAAAGAACATAATACTAAGCTGAAAGCCTTCAGTGAATCTCCCAACAATTTGCTTCAGGCTGGTGAAAAGAAAGATGAAATTGACTTAATTATCTTTCCTTTGTACACAAGAAAGTATCCTAATACACTGCACCATGAAAGGATTTCTACCCAGCTTTCCTAAAAAAGTAACTTCATCCTCTTGAGGCAAGAAGGAAATAAGTTTCAAAATCATCTATTAGCTCATTAAACAATAATCATATCAACTTTTCAGACAGCAAATGAGAACTGGGCATTTTGAGAAAACCAAGTATTCTTTTATCCAGTTATAGATTTGTAATGATGGTTGGCCTGGATGTATACATCTTGTCTTCTCCTTCCTTCCCTTTCTCCTGCTTGATTTCAATTCTCTCATGAAGCACTAGTTTCAGAGTTATTTCTCTCTTGCTTTTGACACATTGACTTACTTTAAAGGCTTTGCATTGTTTAAAATCTCTGCCTCAAAGATTTTGAGGGAAAGGCAGGTTTATATAGCGCTTGGGTTCCCATTAGTCATATTGTGGGTCTCTCAAAGTTCATCATGGTGCCATGGCTGCTAGTTTTCAGTGAGTGCTGTAAGAATCTTTCGAAAACATCCAGAACATCAGGTTCTCACATGACAGCAAAATTTAGCTACAGTGCATAATTATCATTTAACTGGATGTGAATTCCTTGCTGTACATTAATATCAACACATATAACACATTTTATGGAGATGTAACTTGATTTGAAAACAAGTTGGAGGAATGCTAGTTACATTTTGCAAGTCTACACTCAGATTAGCTCTGGAAGCTGAGTGCCTTTCCCCTCGGTTTAAGCACAAGACTGTCTTGAGCCACTAATAATCTGAGTCTTTTAAATCCACAAAGAATGTGGGAATCTTTTCCATTTTTCACCTCATTTGCACAGGTGGATGTAATTCTGTCAACTACCTTGTTTTATCCCAAGGATATCTGCTGCACAAAAAGAAGAATATATTTTCTTTCATTCTGTGCTTACATAGTTCTATTTGAGCTCATGAAAATGGAAAACCCAACCTGTATCATGTACCAAGCTAATTTAAAATATATCTACATGTTTGATGAAAAAATAAAAACAAAAATTGGTGAGCTGGAGAGGTGACTCAATGGTTAAGGGCACTTGCCTCCAAGCCCTTTAATGTCCTGAGTTCGATTCCCCAGTACCCATGGAAAGTCAGATGCATGAAGTGCCTCATGTGTCTAGAGTTCATTTACAGTTGCAGGAGACCCTTGAGTGCCTACTCTCATTCTCTCTTTCTCTGTCTGTCTGTCTTTCTTTCTCAAATAAAATAAAATTTGTTGCAACTTATGTGTTTCCATATAAGCTATATAAAAATATCTAAAGTTCAGTTTTTGAACACACACACACACACACACACAGAGAGAGAGAGAGAGAGAGAGAGAGAGAGAGAGAGAGAAAGGGAGAGAGACCAAAGATAGTCATGTGTCACCTAAACACTAGGATACGTTCTGAGAAACATGTTGTTAAAGATGTTTTTATTGTGTGAATGACACAGAGCATACTCATACTAAATAAAACACCTTTGCTATCACTAGGCAATACAATCTATTTTCTATGGTGCTGGGGACCGAACACATGGCTCTGTGCATGAGGAGACCCCCTACCTTCAAGTTACAGCCCCACCCTTGTTTCTTTGGACATAGGATCTCACTAGGAACCTCAGGTTATGCAGTTAATGCTGACCTCAAACTTAAGCTCTTCCCGTCTCAGCCTCTCAGGTGCTGGGACTGCAGGTGTGTGCCACCATGTCTGGATTTGTTTGGCTTTTTACTTTGGTTATGATTTTATTTTGGAGGGATAAAGTCTTGCTATGGAGCCCTGGTTATCCTCCTGACTCAACTTCCCAAACGCTGGGATGACAGGCACATGTCACCACACTCTGCTTAGGCGATATCATCTTTGCACACTTGATCCGTCGTGAAACATCACATACAGTGTGGGACTAGCTACAACATATAGGACATGAGGTTCACATTGAAGCATGTTAATCCATATCACAAGGCCATCGAACTTGTGAGTTTGAGATCCTGTGAGCAGAGTCATTTGATAAAGCAAGAGCAAGAAAATAACACATCCTTTCTTCTGGGCAACTTTGCAATAGGTAAATTGGGTTTGTGACAGTCTTGTTACCATGTGTATCTCTAGTCTCACCTAGCTGGAGTTCTTCAGGGTGACACCCTGCCGGGGCGTGTGTGTGTGTGTGTGTGTGTGTGTGTGTGTGTGTGTGTGTGTTTCTCATTCTCCTTGTTGGGGATTGAACCTAGAGCCTCATGCATACTGGGCAAACGCTCCACCACTGAGCTACACCCTTCAAGCTTTTCCTAACACCTTTCATGTGCTTTGTGACTCAAACCCCAATTTCAATCAAAACTTGCCTTGGGGGGCTGGAGAGATGGTTCAGTGGTTAAGGTGCTTGCCTGCAAAGCCTGATGACCTGAGCTCAATTTCCCAGTGTCCACATAAAGCCAGATACACAAAGTGGTGCATGCATCTGGAGTTCCTTTGCAGTAGCTGGTGGCCCTGTTGTACCCATTTCTCTCTCTCATTGTCTGTCATCTTCCTCTCTCTCTCTCTCTCTCTCTCTCTCTCTCTCTCTCCATCTCTCTGCTTGTATCTAAAAAAAACTTGCCTTGGGCTGGAGAGATGGCTCAGCAGTTAAAGCACTAGCCTGTGGAGACTAACAACTCAGGTTTGATTCCCCAGTGCCCACACAAGGCCAGACGTGCCAGGTGGCCCAAGCATCTGAGTTTGTTTGCAGTGGCTGTAGGCCTCTTTCTTTCTCTCTGTCTCTCTCTCTGTCTTTCTGTCTCTCTCTGTATCTCTGCCTCTCTCTCTCTCTCTCTGCTTGCAAATAAATAAACCAATATATTGCCTTGCTCACTGCAGAAGTCCCAGATAGCTGTTCAGAGGACTGGGATCTCTAATTAAGAACATGTCAAGGGAGGCAGAAGGGTCCAGGCAGTTGGCAGTGGGGTGGGGGGGTGTTGCTCTGAGCTGGATGTGCCATCCAAGCACCCTATGGCTATTATCAAGAGAGGTTGCCGGGCTTTTTCTGTCAGATAGAATCTGTCCTGCTGATCACAAACTTTTCTTTCTATTTCGAAGTCCAGAAACTCTCTAAATTCAGCAATTGAAAGGAAAAAAAAAGAAGCCAGGTATGATGGTTTATGCCTATCATCCCAACACTTGAGCTACTGAAGCAAGAGAATTGCATGAGCTGAAGTTCAGCCTGAGTTATCAGTAAGACTCAGTCTAAAAAAGAAAAAGAAAAGAAAACAGAAAAGAGAAAGCAACAATAAAACCAGTTTCAATGGTATCAGCGGAAACTTCACAGATAGGAAAGAGTAATTATTCTTCATGTTTACAAGTCAGCTAGTTTGACATTTGGTAAAAGCATGAAAAACCTTTCAAAAATATGTGTATGCTTTGACCCAGCAATGTAGCATTCAGGGTTTTGTCTTTCAGAAATAAACGAACATGCATGTGAAGGTGTGTGCCAAATCCCCTTAAAAATTATTTATCTATCTCCTTGAGAGAGGAGGGAGAGACAGGGAAAATGGGCACACCAAAGCCTCCTGCCACTGCAAACAAACTCCAGGTGCATGCACCACTTTGTGCATCCGACTTTATGTGGGTCCTGAGGAATTGAACCCGGGCTGTCAGGCTTTGCAAGTAAGTGCCTTTATCTACTGAGCCATCTCCCCAGCCCAAAAATCCTTTTAAAAATGATCATTATTATAGATTTTCTATTATTTTCCAAAGTGTGTAGATAACTAATGCCTAGAAACTATTTTTAAAGCACAGAGTGTAGCTGAGGAAACGCTGGTTTCTTAAATTCCATGCAGTATTTTTGATGGGCTTCTTCCTTAGGTCCAGGCAGTGGAGGGGCACTGCACTTCTGTAGGTTTTATATGAAAAATAATTTGATCAATTCAAAAGGTTCGTCTTATTTTTATTATCCCACTCCAGCAACTATAAACAATGTCAGTGAGAAAATACTCTCCCCTCGAAAATATTGTGTTGGTTTATGTTTTAGACAACTGCTAAACTTGCTGTGGACTTTAAATAAATACTTGTAAACTTTCAATTAGCTTATTTTATTTTCACTCTTTACCAAACATTATATTTTATATGAAGATTAAGCTACACAGCCAGTCATTGGCCATCCCCACTCTTCTTGCCCTTCCCATCTCTGACTGATTCCTTGCCTGGAGTTAGGACTCATTTCAGCTTGCCTCAGGGGAAGTTTGAGTCTCTGGAGGCCCAGAAGCACTGTGTATTCTTTATTTTATTTTATTTTATTTTTTTTTTGGTTTTTTGAGGTAAGGTCTCGCTCTAGTCCAGGCTGACCTGGAATTCACTATGTAGTCTCAGGGTGGCCTTGAACTCACGGCAATCCTCCTACCTCTGCCTCCCGAGTGCTGGGATTAAAGGCGTGCGCCACCACGCCCGGCTGTATTCTTTATTTAAACAAGTAGATTTGAGCTGAGTGGTAAAATGCTCACTTAGCATGGGTGAGGCTGTGGGTTCAATTATCAGTACCTCAAAAAAAATTAAGTAAAGTAGCATGACTCTTATAAAACAAGTGGATTTGAAATAAAATCATAGAACAGTAGCTTTAAAAACAATGAAAACAAATTTGACTTACTTCATTTCTGATGTTGACAGCAGTATGATTTTTTATTTAGTATTTAAATTTTAAAATAGTGTTAAAGAGTGTAAGATGCAAAGTGTGGTATTTTTGTTAGGTAAGTGCAGATTTTACTCATCATGCATGACATAGTTTTCTGAATTTAGAACAATATTTTTAAGAACTGAAATTTTACTTTTTAATTTACATTGTTAATTTTAAAACTAAAAGGAAACTCAAGGGAAGGATTACATTCCTAATTATTGCACAAGTATTGTTAAAGATAATCTTGTCTTACACAACTTGGGGTGATAAAAATTGATCTGCCCCAGGTGTCCTAAAGACTAGATGTGCCGCTGGACGGGAAATGTAATGCTCCCAGTGTTGGGAAGGTGTTTTGGGAACTTGTGAAGTTAGTGGTGGGAAGGCAATTGTCACTACATATAGTTAGTTCTTCAGGAAAATATCCTGTGAATAACTCTCCACTGCTCACACAATCTGTCACAGGTAACCAGCAAGGGCACCCAGCAATTACTACAGGAGGTAATCAGAACCCATTAGCAATTCTCAAGATGTTCAGGAGTAACCAGTGCCTCAGCAGCTCAGGTCCCATGCTACGAAGAACACATTGAGGAAGACGTTCAACACCATTTTCATGAGCAGATAGGATGGAATGCAAGCTACTGAGGTAGTTATATGGCATCCTAGAGAAGGCATCCTTTTTGGAGAAGATGTGCATAGACTTTGGTCATGTCCAAATTACTTGATATTAATGCATTCAATGTGGCTGCTTATTCTCCACTGAGGAATAGAATGATGCTTAGGAACATCCTAAGTGGGGCGTGGTGGCGCACGCCTTTAATCCCAGCACTCGGGAGGCAGAGGTAGGAGGATTGCCATGACTTCAAGGCCACCCTGAGATTACATAGTGAATTCCAGGTCAACCTGGGCTAGAGTGAGACCCTACCTCAAAAAACCAACAAAAAAAGAAAGAAAGAAAGAAAGAAAAGAAAAGAAAAGAAAAAGAAAAAGAACATCCTATTCTCTGCTCTGAAGGCCTCACCCCAAAAGTAAACAGACAAATGGTTTAAACACTTTATAGTTATCATAGGAGCCATGGAGGAAACAGATGAATGGTTTCCATTATTTCTAAGATAAAGACTAAAATTCTTAATGTGGTATGTTGGTCAGTTTTGCATTTCTGTGGCAAAGTACCTGAGGCTGGCTACTTCATAAGGAAGAAGATTTATTTGGCTCATGATTCCTGTGGTTGGAAATCCATGGTGCTGTCTTCCTCATGAAGCCCCCCTTGACCCACAACATGGTACAGAAGCAGAAAGATGCATGACTTCATGCTGGGGAGACCACGCACTTGGGGTGGCCTCACTTTATCACTATGTGGTCTCCTAAGAACTAACTCCCTCACATGAACCCCAACCCACTCTTTCAAACTGTCATCTATCTATCCATGAGTGTGCAGTTTCCATGGCTTCATGCTTTCATGCACCTGCTGGTCCCACCACCTCAACCATGGGATGACCAAGCCTCCAGCACAGGAACTAGAGAGTCTGGGAGACACACCAGACCCAAACCACCCTCTCCAGCCACATCTTCCACTTCTGCCCTGACCACTGCAGCCACGGTCTCCTTCGGGTTCCTTAAGTGAACACAAGCCTTCCTCTTTCAGGCCCTTAACATATAGTGGTCATTTCTACTTTACGTTGCCTCCTTTAATTCCTTCCATATCCTTCAGATTTCAGAACACATATGTTCACAGGGAGACCTCCCTGATGCTCACCTACCTGCAAATCCACTGGGCATCCCCAACAGATAGACAACCACCGAGCAGGTCAGAGATGAGGGTAATACCCTGGGCTTTTCTTTGTAACTCACCACCTGTGTAATTAATGATTTGCTGTGCAGGCATTTGTTTAATGTCTGTGATTTCATCCACTGTCACTAGACCATAAACTTCATGGACCAAAGCCCTCTTTGTGATTTACACCCCTGAGCGCCCAGGTCTTGGCTAGGACAGGTGAGTGGATGTATGCAGACATGAATTCTCAGGCAACTAAGACTCCTACCCTGGTGATGTGCTTCCTAAGAATTTTGTCCAAAGAACTTCCTCATTCCTGGCTTTGTTTGCCTGAACTGCATGGTCAAATTCTTGTTGTTTTGAAGTTTTGTTTTAATAAATCTACCCTCAACACATACATTCATGCTGGTGGACACACACACACACACACACACACACACACACACACACACACACATTTTTCTTTTGCTTCTTAAATTCCATTTATCTCATTATTTTTCTTTTTATAATTTGCATCTTAGCTCTATCTTAACTAAGTAGCTTTCCATTCCAAACTTTTTATCTCTTTTTACCATTAGCCCTTAACCTTTAAAAAAATGTTTAAATGCTTAGTTTATGTGTCTTCATCTCCTAGTTTTAATTTGAAATTTTTAGCTCTGGTCTTAAGTTGGCTTTGTCTTTCTGCTCTCAATTTGTCTATATCCTTTTTCAAATCTAATTTTTGTAAAGATTTTATTTATTTGCGTATGTGTACATATGTTCATGTATGTGAGTGTGGGCACATATGTATTATGGCACGTGTGAATGGAAGTCAGGGAACTTTTGAGTCTGTCCTCACCGTTTCATGTCGTTTGAGTCAGGGTTTTTCTGGATATTGCTCTGCTATTACTCTCACTGCACACTTGGAAAGCTGCCAGGAAACTGTCTCCACCTCCCTCCTCACCAGCAGTATCGGTGTGCTGGGATTACGGAAGCCCACCCCAGCTTCCACAGAGGAATGGAAGCCAGTATCTCCAGCCTGGTCTCATCTCAGCTTGTTCTCCCCTCTTCCCCTCTGCTCCTTTCCTCTCCTCTCTGTGGAAGCTGTTTACATTGGGTCTGAGGATCAAACTCAGGTATTCAGGATTGCGCTGTGAGCATTTTATCTACTGAGCCATCTCCCTAGCCCTCAAATATATATGTATATATATTTTTAAAATATATGTGTGTCTGGCTTCATGTGAGTATTAAAGAATCAAATCTGAGCTGTCAGGCTTTGGAAGCATCTTTACCACAGCTCTAAAATAGTTATAATTTTTCTCTTGATTTCTTTGAGTGTGTAATAATTTCAGTGATAGATCTAAGCCTGATTGAAGCTTTGATTTTATCTTTTCTTGTGGTTCTTCTGCTTTTTGAAAATAAGTCCTCACCATGCAGCCCAAGCTGACCTTAAACTCAGCCTCCTAAACACTGGGATTACTGACACACTGATTTCAAATTTACCCTTTATTTGCAGTTATACCCCATTGGTTCTCATCACCTTCTCCTTTTCTTCTCTTTTTCTTCCCAGCACTTCCCTCATCCTCCTACCCTGCTTCCTCACCTGCCTTTGCAATGGTCAGCACCCCGAGTGAGGAGTGCAGATGGGGAGAGAATACGCTTTAGGAATAAGGCAAGATGCAAACTCTCTCCTCACTGGTCCTCCCTGTATCAGCTTCTAAGAGCCACTCATCATCGTCTTAGCCCTGACTTATTAAGGATGCTTCTCCAGAGACATCATTGCAGGGGATTAATGAGAGAATTCTATTCCTTCTCCTCAGGGAAGCTTTAAGCCCAATCTTACACTTGAAATGTTTGGTTAGCAACAGTGTGACTTATTAATATCCTTTTCCATATAGTAGTTAAGTGAGTCATCAGGGGAAATCTCTGCAGCCAAGTGACCAGGAGAAACTGAACTCAGAACAGGAATCTCCAAGTAGATGTCTTCCCAACCAGAGCCTGGTACAAGGCTGACAAACTGCTCGGCCAACTCTCCCAGCAGGATGTTCCAGGGTAGGGAATCATGAGCCAGCATCTTTGTGCCCATTGAGACCAGTTTATATTCACAAAT